>JAZHYW010013953.1:0-54217 GCA_037355805.1 Ixodes ricinus | reverse complement strand
TGGCTTGAAAATGGCCTGCATCCTGACGCTGCCACCCACCAAGCCCACCACGGAGTCGGAGAATGCTTGCTGAGACACGACGGCGTGCTGTCGTTTATCCTACAAGGTTCAGCAATAACAAGGTTCGATGCATTTTTCGATAACACTGACGGGCTCAGAATTTGCTTTATGGGTTTAAGCATCTTGCTGTGTATCAAGCAATGCAAGTGGTAAATTGTGAACACCACGGATACACAGACACGTTTTTAAAGCCGGTTTTAATGCCCACAAGCTATTAAACATATTCATATGTATTTGGTGAACACTAACGAAAATTGTATAGCAGTCCAGCAAAATAATAAGTGAAATAGCCTAAAAAAAACATAAAAACTGCCTGACTTTTTTTTTTTTTTTTGCTACAAGACATGATTGAAGGTATTTATTCTACTGCAACGTATTCACCAACCGAAGGAGTGCCTTTGGTGAGTAAACCCTTTCAAAAGCTGCGCGTTGATTGTAGAAGGTTTAAATTTAAGACATATTAAACAGTAGGTGAACAGTAAACACCGAGGACATATGGCAAGCTCAAACTGGGGTCACTTTCCATCCTCATTCAACTCTCATGCCGTCGGTGTATATAAAAGCTTGTAAACAATATCTGAAAGCATGGCACCTTAGTACAGTTCTATCAGTGTTGCTTGACTCACTTATTGTTCGGTGTCAAGGCTATTTAAAAAGCAGTTGTGCATGCGTTACAAGAATAAAAACGAAATTCTGAATATTGACAATGACCTCTGTGAGTAGGATAGTTTTGAAATAGGAAAACCGAAATGTATGTAAACAGGCAAACGGCTGCAGGGGATGCGGCGGTAGTGATGGTGATGATGCGGACGTTGCAATGACTGTGTAAAGGCGATTCAAAGCTTACTTTACAATTTTGAACGTTAATAACTCTTGAATGAGAAAAGCAGGTTGAGCGGACGCTTTCAAATTGAGAAGACGACAGTCAGGAATGCGATTTGAGACAGATCGGCGCATCGGCGCACCCGGGGAGCTGCGCCGACAAGTTTGTGCGATCGATGGCGCTTCGAGAAAGTTCCTCATTTGCAGACCGATTTAAGGAGAGAGTCTTCGAGAATCCTGCCGATGTCTGAAAGGCGGGCAAGGGGAATCTTCTTCGGAGAGCCACGCACTTATCGATAAACTGGGCGAGTTTAAATTGACTCCACGTGCCGTACTAATGGCTTCCCATCACAGACATTAAACAGGCCTTTTTGGGAAAAAAAACAAGAACAACTACGACCTTGGCGCGGACTCTTCGCCGGATTACGCTCTGTTGCATTCACCCTCGGCTGGAACCACAGAGGGAGCAGTCTGCTGATTGGGCCGATCGACAGGTTTCTTCGTGCCAGGTGACCAAGAACTCCGCGTATACATATGCATAAACGCGCTGTTTACAAAACAAGTCCGCATTTACTAGGCGGGGGCAATACGCGTGTGCAGAAAGCAGGTTTGCGTAAGATGATGCGCTATACGCATGCGCAATGACTACAGCAGCGCCACCACTTTGGCGTGACGTCAAAGGGTTGAGCTGGCGTATACATGTAGACAACGCTTCGACAACGAGTGTGTGTGTGTGTGTGTGTGTGTGCGCGTGTGTTTCGCAAATTACTGTGTGGTTCTTCGGGGTTATTTTTCTCACAGATTCGGTGCCGTTCGGTGTAAATTGTAGGTGACGTACCAAAGGTCAACGTTTATCGGGGGCTTATTATGTTTGAGAAAACGAGACACTGACATGGTGTTCCCGTATACCTCCTAAGGATCACGCGCGTGACCAAAAAAAAAAAAGAAAAGGAAGTACACAAAAATCGTCCGGGTACCAGTAACAGAAGGAGGCGGTACGAAGTGTTTTGGTTCCCGAGGTACCAAGCAGTCCGGCAGACAGTTTATTACGAACTGGGCTCCCAGCGAACAGAACGCGAAGCTATAAATTCCTTCTCACGAAGCTCGGGTTCTCTTGGGCTGTTTTGGGGATCTTTAGTTATGAGGAAACCGACTGAGGGGCCACTTTCTAGGGTTTATTTGCGTATGCTGAAAACACGTACGACTGCCATTTAACCGAGCAGATACGGAACAAGGACAAACGTTCCAAACGAGCGAAATCGTGGCGCGTTCATTGCGCTTCAGTGCCGGCTGAGTCCCGCTATGCGGAGAGCAAGTCGCCTGCCTCTTGCGCAGGGGTTGTGGTGACGTCAGAACCCGACTAAACCAATCACGCGCATTGAATGCGCCTTAATCCCGCGCTTTCTTCTGTGCCTGATTTGTTCATTGGCTCCGTCGGGCTGTAGCTCCGCGGCTGCAGTCTGCAGGAAATACACCTCCCTTCACACAGCTCAAATGAAGGCCGAGGCTCCGCGGCGGCCATCTTAGGAAAGCTTAAAATTTGAACCCTAGATGACGACCCCGATCCGTGTGGCCGAGAAACTGTGGTTATGCCTCGTGGCACCGACGTTCCGCCTATTGACCAACTGATGTTTACAAACGAACCGGAGCGCCCCTAGTGGACGCCATCGGCGCTGCGCATGCGCGATGGAGTGTGTGCCAAGAAGCTCGCCGTCGCCCACAAATCAATTATTGGAATGCGATAATGTTGACGTCGGTGTTCGTTCCCATTCTCTTTTTTTTTGCGTTAGAATTGTTGATTTTACGTCTTCCTGGCAATATCTGACTACTTTAGCGGCTTCAGCGAAATTGACGGGGCTCGTTACACCGCAAATCTTGGCGCGAATAATGGCGAATAATTTTACATGTGGCGATTCATTCCGCGTGGACGCCGCAGAATGGACGCAAAAGCCTGATTCGCATCATGAGATTCTGCTTGCTATTTTCAGTCATGAAGTCGCTCGGGCTGCAATAGCGCGAACCGCAGTTGACATGGTCGTCGTTGATACTGATACGTCGACGTCGATACGTATCCATGAATTCAACCCAAAAGGCTTTCCGCACAAGCAATCGTGGTCAGACAGAGTCTGGTTTTCCTTTTCACGGCCCCCGTCCACGTTCTCCGACGAACGGAGGAGGCGGAAAACTTACGAAAACTGACCTCCAAACCTTTCCCGACTCTTTTGGTACAGCCCCAGCTGCGACATTTTGATGAGAAGGCAGGTTTTTGTCTGGTTTCTTCCAAAACAACACAGGAAAGCACTTCCCGCATCGTGACCTCCGCTCACAGCCCAAGCCGGAAGTGCGCGCGAAGCGCCACCACCGCGTCGTGAGGTAACAGAGCTGAGTTCGTGTATAGTGCCCTGTGCACGTCGCGCGTTCACCGAGTGCTCTCGCCCGCGCCACGTGGTGCCAGAGCTGCGTAGTTTTCTCGGCTGCTAAGAAAAACAAGCTAGACCAGCCAGCTCATCTATCGGAGAAAGCCAAGTGGCACAGTCTCTGATATGGGCTTCCGATCCGCTGTACAGTCATTTCTACATGCTTCTGTGCGCAACATCAAGAAGTTAAAAAAGATGTTGAGGCTTGACTAGTTTTTTTTGTTGTTGCTGTTGTTGTGAACTAAAAATAATAAAATTTCGGTTAAACGTTTAGCAGGCCCTGTTTCAAGGCACAGGTTGACGAGGACGTCTGCTTGAGAGGTAGAGACGCTTGGCGATTGATTTATCCGATCAGTACGATTCAAATGTAACAGCGACTGGATGTTACAGGATACTGTTTCTATGTGAACAGAATATTAGGACTCAAACTAGCTACTGATGATTGAACATATGTTGAGACAAAATTTCGACACAGGAGAAAAAACCAGTGACTTCGTTCTGTAGTCTTTCATTTTTCTTTTATCAATCTCAAAATTTTGTTTTAAAACACTGTTTCTCAGGAACGCACTGCACATTTGTTAAATTAATGTGCCTAGACTAAAGCTGTGCCTAAAGGTATTTTTTAAGTTCCGACTAAGTTATGTTGAGTAGATTGTTCCTCTAACAATAACTCCATACTTCGCCGTGCCTTTGCGCATTCATACCATAGTGCTACAAAGTTTAAAATGTACATGGATGTTTTCATGCCATTCAGGCACGATTCTGTGGTCGATATTTTGATTTGTACGAAAACATGTATTTTTCGGTGCATTCTTAAAATGAAAGAGAACGCAAACGGCAAGCTTGGCAGATTTTTTAAAGTTATTTATTATGGAAGCGGCCGAGGCCGCTTCAATGGTATTTTGTTACTTGATAATAACATTTTGTCACTATTTTGCCACTTCTCAAACAATTGCACAAGGACAATTTCACAATATTTTTTGTAGTGGGAAATAAAAGAAAATAAAAAATCTTGTAATTTAAAATGATAAAACACAATGTCTGGAAGTCTTCCGTTGATGATTTTTTGGCGAACTTGAGCGAATTCTTACGTCAGGCCTATTTAAGATAGTTTAATGACCTATAGCACCAGAAAGCTGAAATGGAGCTATACTTATTTAATACAATTTCAATATTATATATACAAATTAAGCTTGTTATATACATTTGCTTCATTTGTTTATCAATTCCGAGGTATGATCGTGATATATCCTGAAATATAAATAAAATGTAAAGTAGATCTTGTTAACTATGCGTTGGAAAACGGTAAGATTGATTGCGGAGTAAAATAACTTTTACTTCGCTTTGCGCTCTATTTCAAGTGCTTTTCAGCTTAGGTCTCAAGTATTAATTTCAGAAATTTATTGATATTAATGCCACAATATTGTCCAGAATATCACCTATGCGAGGACGCTTCCACAACGGACTACACAAAGTTTCAAGTTTCAAGTGCAGTCATACAAGCAAAATATACTATATTTTCTATTTTTATCTATTTGATACAGCACAATCATACAAAAACACAAAGCAAAATAGAAAAAAAATTTATTTGTTAAAGGAAATTGTTTTCAAATTTGGTTTTTGCAATATTTGTTCATTCAAATACACAGCATGTCCTCCAAAAGATTTCGTTATTTTCTCAGCAAAAATAAACTCCGCATCACCGAACGTTTATTCTCCGCCCAAAGGTAGCGCTAAAGGCCCGAACCATATGAAAAAATTTAGCACTAATCGTTATCTTACTCATAAGTTAATAAGTGATATGTTTTTAAATTTTAACGGGAAAATTGGGTTTCTTTTCGCCCGTTTACGGTAACTGGTGCCATAGATCTCCTTGTATTCGAAAGTTGTGTCGGCCGCCATTTTGCCATTACAAATTTTCAGATATTCCTGGATAACTGTTGAATGAAGTAACGGGTAGTGATGCAACTAAGGCATCCAGTTCGAACGTCTAGCGCTACCTTTGGTTTCAAAATGAGCGCTCGAGATTGCGTAGTTTATTTTTTAGGGTAAGAGGCGCCATGAAATGTTTTGGGGGACACCCATGTATATAACAGATTTTATTTTGTACGAATTTTATTGAATTTATATGCTCTAAAAAGGCTAGGTCCTAGCGTTTGTGGTGATGTCAAGGGTCTTGAAACACCTTATGTAGGACACTTTAGGAACTTGCGAATCTTTGACGAAAGTCATTTAAAAGAAAGTTTTACTTTTTTTTAATTATTCCAAAATACTTTGTTTTCTTTATTTATTAAGCGCGATAAAATCTTAGTTTGAAAGTACCACAGAAGAGTTCCAGTGCAGTAGTATGAGAAGTGAAAGATTAGCGAGCGGTGAAACACGCGGTCTCCGACAGGTGGAAGAAACATCCGTTTTCGCCTTGGCGGCTTCAGTGATCAATAACTCGAATACGAAAAATCCGCCAAGCTTGCCGTTCGCACGGTCGTTTATTTTAGGAGTTCCCCAGAACATGGTATTTTATTAACAAAAATACTACTACTAAATTGTCTTATGATCATAAAAATTTGATAAATATTACCCTCCGGAAGTTTTATGCCTTAAACCAGGGCACTTGGGGCTAACAAGTTACTGTACTACCGATGCGCCGAGAAGCCTAGCTCGAAATTTCACACTTTTCCAACTGCCTCTTCTCCTAAGCACACTAAGCCTATGGCTTGTTTAAGAGTTCATATATTTGTTCTATCTTTCCTAAATGAAAACTTGTGTACACCATGGGAAAGTACATTGTTTCCTTAATTTAACGCCGCCACGAAAAGGTTTGTTTTGGACACTTTTGGTGCTATTCGTGGACCTGCTGGTCGAATTGCGTGGATAAAGCTTGACTCCCAGATCGTTGTCGAGACTTCCCCAATAAAAGCCAACTGCTTACTTAACAATATCGGCGTGTAAATACGGTAGGTTCGGGGGAATGTCGCGCTAAATATTGGCAAGGTCGAAGTTAGTTTGGCGAAGCCCTGCGTGCAAGAACCGGCACTTCCCTCGTCGCCATGTATCTCTTAGGGTGAAGCTCCTAACTGTTAATTCACAAGTCAAAGATTTCTAATACAGGGAAGAGCAAACGTCATCGCACTTCGAAGCCACGTGCGCAACATTACGAATGCTTTCCAATCCACGTACTCCGCCGAGAACCAAGGATCGCCCCACCGTTCCCGCGAAAAAAGAAAAGCCGTCGAACGACAGGTTCGATTGCGTGTGAAAAAAGCATGCGGCAAGCTTGAAGTCGTCGCATTCTTACACCAACAGCATTAATGTTGACAGTGTGACATTGCTTTTGTGGCGTACTCATACGATGGAGATTTTCTCCAGGTAGAAGAACATACGTCACCAAGAGTTGAAGTTATGTGGGTACGTCACGGACGCTTGCTAACCCTCATACTTTGCGGGAGCCGAGGACGAACTGTTTCCTTTCTACAGATTGTGTCATCGCTCCGGCGATGAAAGAAGATGGCGTCGAACGATCAGTTCAATTGGTTCGATGATGTGGGTGGAAAGCATGGTGGATACTTGAAGACAGTGTTGCGGAATGGGCACCCCCATTTCATTACAGTTCCAAGGTATATGTACATGGGCAGCGAAGCTTCGGCCAATAAGCGGTTCAAAATAAATCGCCAGCGACATCGACCTGGAGGGTGACGTGAAGGATGCGATTGAAGCGCGACTATGAAAGGTGGGGACAAACATTATTAAAATTAATTAGTTTTGACTAGAAGTATAATCATTTGTATTTTTAAACAAGCTAAATATAATTATTAGATATTATCAATCATATTTGGCGCGCTACAAAATTCAAAACTGTCTTTGTTTTTGCTAATATTATGCATACTTCTTATCAGCGTCCTCTGTACGCCAGTAGCAAAAAGGTCGGCTAGCAATAGCGATATTTGCAGTTCTTTGTAGACCTCGTGGCGCTCGGAAAGACAGGCTGTTGACGTCCGTCTGCTTGCTTGTGTTTGGGCCTCCACTTGCTCTTTGTTTTTAATTGTTTTAGCGGCATTTAACACCGTTTGGGAAGCTTTGTTTCTTGCTCGGGCGTGATTAGCCCAGTTACTTGCGCGGGAACTCGGCAGTCGTTTGCTTGGACCTTGGACAAGGGGCTCAACGTCCTTTGCGACGATGAGCACAGCGCGATACGCAAAGAAACGGTGCTCCGTGGAAGTGTGTGAAAGCGACACCCGCACGGCTGGCGTCCCGCTCCACCGGTTTCCCCTCGACTCTCGAAGGTGAGACTTCGCTACTGTCAGTAACATGCCTGCTGTGTGATGTCATGCCCCATCGTGCAGTCTTCTCTTCACTCTTGTTAGTTTTACCTAAAACTATTAGGGTTTGTCTGGATATACACAAGAAACTACACCTGAAGGCGTAATATGTTACACTAGGAATGTTTTAACTTCGAAATCACCCTGACTTCGCAGCGTTGTATGCCGTCATTATAAAAGTGCCCATGATATTCAAATTTACCTGTACCGGCCTGGCTCTGAGGAGCCTAATGTCGTGATCATCATAATAGTGAACATAATGCGTTTGGGGATGTGGATGAAGATGAGGTGCTTTATTGAGAAACATGAACACAGGCACATAGTGCTTCCAGCATGAGTTGGGGTTACAACTTCAGAAAAGGGACAGGAAATAGCACCATATGGCAAGATGATTAATTACCTACGAATAACGCACTACACAAGACAAACGATTTTTTAGTCAAGGACACCCGAAGCAAATCACGTGCACACCTATGATACCAACTTCATTCAAATGGTGGACTGATGAGTAGTCAAGTACAAGAAACATTCTAGGTTTCCGTCAAAGTGAGCATCTCTTCCTCGGCTATGAAAGACCTCAATCGCTTACTACACCAGTATCCAAAGTAACCTGAGTATAAGTAAGTTCATTTTCACCTTTAAGAATTGTTTCTCCGCAAACCTGAAATGCAAGAGTACGAGTGCATGGCAGTCTCTGTAATTTTCAAACTACACAAAAAAAGGAAGAAACAAAGTTTTGGAAGCAGGGATGGTTATTCGCCATTTTTGTTCCGGAGAAATCGCGACGCTGCGTAAGTTATAATCGTCGCCGTATATTTTCCAAGTTAAACAGAATGGTGGCTACTGTATCTGCAGTGAGAAGTTGTTGCTCGAGTGTGCATGCGAGGGAGCGGTGGCGGCCCAACCTACAGAAAACGTGCGGGATATTTAAAAACTGTCGGGAGTAAGTTTCACAACCTGAGCAATGGGTGAGGATGTGCAATAATAAAGTTTCACAACTTTATTATTGCACATCCTCACCCATTCTTTCGGTGCTCCACCTGCCGCAAGGCTTATTTAGAGAAAGTAATTCCTCATGACAAATAAGACAATGCAGTGTCTTCTGTTAATTGTGAACCATTTTTTGTAACAAACAAACCTTTTAAACATTTATACCATCTTAAATATTTCAATCTCGTGTCGTTTCTCGTATCTCAATTTTCATTCAGTCAAATATACCTTGAATTTAATAGAAGCTACTCCTTTGAAACGCAACATCCTTTTACTCGCATGTTATAGTTACATCCATTGTCCGTATATCTATTGCTGCTCATTAATATAAAGAAACACAAAAAAAATGTTTGTCTGTTTCAGAGTTTTCTTTTGTGTATGTATCAAATTAAAGCATTCATAAACCAGGAATTGGCAAAGCCGTGGCATTCAAGCTCCATTTTAGTCACTTGAACGCCGGTGATTCCGAGATAGGCTGAATATTACTGCGTTGTCTCCTCGGGGAAATGTTGGTGTTCCCATTACGATACCTTCACTGAGCAAACCCCCGTTAAGCACATTACAAACAACACAATTGCACCATTGGCTACCTTCGTCGCCCTATTTGACTCAAACTCATCATCTCTTAAGCTACTATCATATCCAACATCCATTCGCCATTCAGCAATATCAAATCCGGCTTATTGTATCATCGTCGACATCATAGAACTCGTTCAATGTTATTTTGCTCGCTGCACTTTTTTGAACTAATTTCGTTTCGCAAGCGTGTCACTAATAAATTAAGATATTAGGCTTCCTTATCAAATTTTTATGAAAAATACTGTGTCATTCTTTTTGGCTTAACGTTTTTTTGAATAACCCATTATAAAAACGCTAACTTCCTTCACACACCTTGTGGCGATCATGCTACAATGGTCACTGCTATAACGTCGTCATTTCTTGATGTAATACGGATATGTTTACGACGCCTTCTACTCAAAAAAGATAAGGGATGAATTATATTTTGCTTTATTACTTCCGCTGAAGAAACAGCATCTCCCAGGGTCCCCACTACCGACCATTTTTATTACAAATCCTCACTCACTAGTTAATTTCTTAATATATTCTAATATTAAGGCATCAAATTAGAATAACTTCATAATTTTATGTTCATAATCTATACCGATCTCTTATATTATTAGAATCTTGGTCTTGTGAACATTAAAATGAATCTGACTCTTCCGCAACTTCCCTTGAATATCCCGAAGAAAAATGACGAATTTCTCAAGCGGTCAATCTCGGTCAGTGCAAAGGCACACAGAAAACAAATCCGGTACTCTGGAATCCCTTTTTAATTATCGACAGTGTAGGAAACCCGTTTGACTAATAGAGTTTCATCCTTTGCGCCGTTTGCCATAATTAATAGCCAAACCCTTCCCATAGAGGGACTTAGCCGACTCCACTATAAGTGCCACCAATCCGAGACTGCATAATCTCAACATGTACGTCACAGAAAAAAGACACATCAGCGGGGGTGAACGTCAACTTTTGTGCACATATTATGGTGACGTTTTTTATTTTTTATTGGTATTAAGAAATGGAATATATGCCACGCTCCCGCCGTTTGTGCTCGCTGCGACCAACCAGAATAAAACACGCCTTTATTCTTCCACTTATTACTCCGCCTCCAAACAATTACCCGTTCGACTGTTTCACAACATAATCACGAACAAAACATAAAATATAATCAATCGCATCCAGTCAGAATATACATCAGTTTCATTCACGTCCCAACAACCGTAACTGCGGCGGCCTTGCTGCCCTTGCTGCTGAAAGCGGGTGTTCAGCAGTACCCGTCTTTACAGCACTGAGATTGTTTTAAGAACAAGTGTAGGAGTGACCACAGGCGTGGTGCAATGACGTGATGTGCAAGCCGTGTACCAGGTGTTCCGGGAGGCTACGACATTTCAGCATTTTATACATACAAGCCCAGATCTGACCTTGAGGAGGATCCTCCTGGAAGCCCAAAAAGTGGTAGCCGACGCGTCCCAAAGGCACTCAGCTTCTTCAGGCTGCAGAAGCCAAACTGCTGAATCGAAACGTTACATTGCTGGATGTACGAGGCTCACAGGAGATTCCTTTTCAAGTTCTGTCAATCGGCTCTGACCAACGTCCTTTCCTTGACTTTACAAACTGACACCTACAATTGCACTTGTACTTGGTAGCCGATAGACCGTTGTCATTGACAATTGCAGTAAAAGTAATCAAACGTGAATTAAAACATATATGGGACTCCAATAATTTTGTTTGTTTTTGGTGGAAATTCATTCCTTGTAGTAAGATAGGCTTTTGTACTTTACGAAGAATTTAAAACGAAACCATGGGCTGGAATCTTATTAGAAAGAGTCCATAAAGAACATCCGACCAATAAACTTTATGAAAACTTAAAAATAAAAGAGAAAAATACAACCAGAGGAAATAGGCCTTGATTTTGTGATAAACTTGGTTCGCTCAATATAGGCTTAATTTGATTGTTAAATCTTAATTTTTCTTTCCAGTGCCTAAACCGAAAATTTGTGTTCCGCAATTTTAAATCATGTGATTGGTAAGGTGATGAATGTGTGGATTGCAATCGGTAAACAAATATTGCTTGCACAATCAGTAAAACACGTTATGAACATCACAGTTTCTTCATGACATCGCGCTCTTAAGTCGTGGAACCGAGGGGTCTGTTGCCTCCCGAAAGAATAGTGACTAAGCAACACTTTTTTCTCACGCCTCGGGACCTGAGATGCACCGTCCTTTTTCACAAAGGGCTATGTTCGCTGGATAGGAGATAATTATACAGAGTTTTCTACATATATGAGAAATCCAAAAATATTCGTTTTACTGCATTTGATCTTCAGGCCCAGACAATTGTAAAACTACTGATGTCAAATAATTTTGGTGCAAAACTGGGTGTCTCACTAACTCACTTCGCCGTCTACATTTATTGTTTTCCAAATTTCCGGCAAGCACGGATCATAACGCATAGATGACCCTTCGCACAGTCAGTTTACGTGATACACGCAGACAGAGAAAAACACTTTCGAAAAAGAAAAAGAAAGGAAAACCACTCCGCCGTGTTCTTGCTATGCGCTTGATTCTTCACCAGCATCCTTACAAGGGGTCTGAACGGTGGTACTGTCAGCATCTGGTTCCTTCTGCGCTGCAATAAAATAAAATTAAGAAAACAGCACAATTATTTACCGTACCGAGATACAACCCATCCGGCTGAAGAAATCGCTTTGCTCTTTTCCTCCTTCGGAGAAGCCGCCTCCACAACGTGAATTTTGCGAGAATCACTATTCTGACTCCTTAGCTCGTGCTTCGACGCGATGAACAAAAGCAATCAGAGACACGTTCACGCCGTTGAAAGCTGCCTTTTCCAGTGCCCATCTTTAGGCATAGTAATTCGTAGTATACAGAGGGTAGGAACGAAACCTGGTGATTTCTTCCGGAGGTTTTTCTATTCTCGCACCTCTAGTTTTCCGTGACCCTATAATGGCATACAGCTAAAGCCACGGGCACCGAGTTCCATTTCCTATCCAGTTGGAAACTGCATGGGGTATTGTTTTGACTTGAATATCAGCGCTCTTTTCTTAAACGTCTTTCAGGGCCACGGATCACCGTGTTTCTATACTGCGTTTCACTCTTCGTCCGACAGCAGTCAATGCTTTTATCCCATGAGCCCAATCAAGTATAGTCAAGAGTGCATCGTCACAGTGTACGTCATCGTTGGTGTTTGTTGTCCCCGGCCAAACCAATCACTCACAAAAGAATGCGTAGAATCACCAGACGTCGCCGCGCATGTTTGTTTTAGCCGGTGATATAGTAAAGGCTGACTAGCGCAATGACGATGCACATTTTTTTCACTGCTTGATTGGCTCCATTTAGTTGCAGTTTCGGATTCGGTCGGACTTGGAGTGAAACGAAGTAAAGCTGGCTCATGCTCGGACATGGCGGCCAGCAGGTTCGACACTACTTCATACTAGGGTACGACAAGGCGTAACGCAGAAGCTCTCAGCCGAACGTGTTCTGTCGAAGAAAGACGCACCTTTTCTCTGGGATCCCATGTAGTTCAGAGTCGTCCCCGATACTCCCGATGCGAAGTTGGACTTGGCCGAAGACTTTCTGCTGGCACCCGCTTCCCCACGGCCGCATCCCTCGCGGCAGCCGGCGGCCGTCAAGAAGCCCTCTCTGAACTTCTGGTGCATGAAGCAGTAGGTGATGGGGTTGGAGCAGGAGGACGCGTACGCCAGCAGCTGGACGACGCTGACGCCCGTGGGGCCCAGGGTGTCGTAGACCGACTTGGGGTCGTACAGGGACCAGGTGTTGACCACGTACAGCGGCGTCCAGCAGACGAAAAACTCGACCACGACCACGAAGAGCATCCGGATGACGCGGACCATGGCCGACTGGTTCTTCTCGGGGTTGCCGCCGCGGACTAGGACGGTGCCGCGCCCGAAGCCGTTGGCCATGCGGGTTGCGCTTCCGGTCTGGACCATCGGCTTGGCGGCAGTGCACTGGAAGCCGTTGGCCTTCTCGCGGTACACAGCTTTCATGGGAATGCCTGCGGTAGCAATAAAAAAAAGCGTTTTTTAATAGTGGCCGCATTTAATTTCGAATGTTCATGAAATCTAGAACAAGAATCCGTTTGCGTTTCAGTCTTCCTACCTTCACAGCAAAAAGGTAATGAAGACTCATGTTTGCTTTACTCCTCAACTTGACAGCAAAATGAAAAATCCTCGACATGACACAAAAACACGAAACAGAAATTTCTTGCAGCCGTGCGAGCGTCAGCTGTGTTAGCCATCCGTTTGCTTTGCGCCTGTTTCGATCGCCGAGAAATGATGAGTCACAGCTAGCATGATCCAGGCAACACCTCCTGTATAGACGCTTTGCACACGAGCCAGATGACAACCGCCATTGCTAACCGTTTCTTTCTACCTTCCAGAAATACCTTAATCCGTTAAAACCTTCCCACGAACTTCCGGTCGAGTATTCAATACGATTCTTAGACCTTCGATTGTCGTCACATCTTCTGATCTTATGAACCGAGGGCAAAAAAGCCACTACTTGATCATAGTTCCGCACACTTAAAACTTGTTAAACGAGGCACTGCTAAACTTTGCCTAAAAAACTCTCTCAAGAAATCCTGTGTGCACATGACCGATATTAGCTTCAAAACGCAAATAACTCGTTTGGTGTCAGCAAACAAGTTATGGTCGTTATTAATTTCAGTCTCTAAATGCCTACTTACTAAGGAGGTCAAGCAAACAGAAGCTACTAACTACAGAACAAAAGAACGTACTATAAGGCTTGTCATTGTGCCCTATATTCACAACCTGTCTCATAAGCTTAAAAGAAGAATCTGGAGTTGGGCAAGTTGGTACATCTTATATTCGAAGAGCGCCAGAAAACAAGGACAACAGAGATCGTATCGTCTATCTCTCTGTTGTCCTTGTTTTCTGGCGCTCTTCGAATCTAAGCTTAAAAAGGTAGCGAATAGAGTCAACTTCGATGTTGTTTTCTCTGCTCCGCAAAAACTTTCCAGCCTATGCAAGTGGGTGAATGGGCCATCTATTCTACCAGAGTGCTGCAACAAAAACCACAAGAACAAGTTCGTTTCCTGTGCTGAAGGAGTGATATATTCTTTCCCTCTTACCTGTGGGAAGCGTTTCGTTGGGCAGACGGGGCGCTGTCATAACGATAGGCTTCGAGGACATAACAACAACGCCATTAACGCTAACTCAGTTCATCCGGGCATTCATTGCAGAGATTGTGGATGCTCCCCCTTCTTAACAATTGCACAGTACTTGGACGAAGCAAGAACAAACTAACTAGATAAATTATCGAACCCGCTAGCATAAACGTGCTAGATGGATTATGTATCAGTGTCTCGTCGATTACCTTATCCAAGAAACAGTTAAATTATTTAGGGAAACCTTCTTAGTAACTTTTACTGTAGTAGGACTTGATCTTATGTTCTGTCATTTCCTTTTTTTATTTTGTATTTTATTTTCTTGAATCCTTTTTCTTCCTTATCTTCTCTCCTTTTCCATTCCTTTTCTTTTCTTTTACTTTTTCTTTTTCTGTTCTTCCTTGGTTAACTTTTATTTTTTATGTTCTTCTTTTTAGTGCGTAAAAGTAAAAGACAACGAAGATGATGTTCAATATATATGAGAGTTGACAGTCAGCGCTGCGTGAGTGTTGTTTCTTTGTGTAGATCTGTTTGGATGGTGTGTTGACTGTTGCGCTGTAGCATGGTCTTACTCGGATGCCGAGCCACTGAGCGGGTGTTGACGAGCCTCCACAAAGTCCAATGCTGAAGATGAGGACACAGTAGAATCTAAAATGGCAATAACTTGCCCTGTTGTGGTAATGATGAAATGAATTAAACCTAATTAGAGGGGAAAAAAGAGCTGCGCTCTAAAAATGAAAGCCGTTTACAACTCCCTGTAACGCCGAATCAGAGCGCAGCTCTTGAAGAGGAGGGCAAGGAAGGGGGGGTCACGTGACCGGGGGAGTCACGTGACCTCGGGGGGGGGGTCACGTGGCCTGGGGGTCACGTGACCTCGAGGAGCGGGGGGTGGAGCGGAGAAAACTTTCCGCTACATTCAGCGGGAAAAATATTCCGCTAAATTTGGCGGGAAACTTTTCCGCTAAATTTAGCGGGGAAAATTTTCCGCTAGATATAGTGGGGGAAAATTTTCCGCTAGATTTAGAGGGGAAAATTTTCCGCTAGAGTTAGCGGGGAAATTTTCCGCTAGATTTAGCGGGGAAAATTACCCATCATGCACCGCGCGGTTACGCCGACGGCGACGGCGACGCCGACGCCGCTCAAGCCGGAAACGGGCGCCTAAGAGCTGCGCTCTAAAAACTGAAGGTGGGATATGTCGGTGCCCATTCACAGGTGCTGCAAAACGTCTATACTATATATGCCTTTCGAACGGAGGAAAATACAATGGGGGCCGCCGCTCGAGAAGTTGCGCGGCGCCGCTGTTGCTTCAGGAAGGCGGCGCCACCCTCGTTGGGGCAGGACAGAGCCGTATATAGAGAGTTTGTTCAATGGAAGGGGCAGGTAATGCCGGGGCGTAAATGAGACGCAAATAGAAGGCGTGACGTGCTCTTTTGGCCAACCAGAAGTCCAAAATAACCCCCTAGCGGTGGTAGCGAGAAACAATTTTAATAAGTGCGTAAGAGTTAAATGGAGTAACTTTTTATGGTTGAAAATGTAGTGCTCGTAATGTTTCGATTATGATCATGCAAAACGATGCAATATTCAAATGTTCCGCTTGAACTCTCATTTGCTCGGTCGGAGTCTGACCGCTCGGATGGCATTTTCCCGGCCCTCGGAGCCTGGCGTACTGATCACGTCGATCGTTCTACTAGAATTTGATTTTGCATGACCGTGATCGAAAAATCACGTGCATTATATTCTTAGTCACCAAGACTGACACACTTATTTTGTTTCTCGCGACCACCACCTGGGCATTATTGCCAGCTTCTGGCTGGCCACGTTCAAATCTGTGAAGACGCCCTGGAACAAGCCGAGCCCTCTCTCGGCCAATGGCGGCTCCTCATTTGCCTCCTATATTTCCCAATGAATGGCCGAACTCTCTAAATATACCTATTGCTAAATTACCCAAGCATCGAAGAGAATGCAGAGAATGGTTTTCCACACGTCGCACGCGTACGCATTCCCCCGTGTAAAGGATTTGATGTAAATGAGCAAAAAATAAAGCGTTACGAACGCGCGTGCAAGATGACATTTGTTTTATGCGTTTGCTTTAGAACAGGTACTGCTGCAGACGCCAGCACGTGTCGCGCATACATAGAACCATGGCCTCCTCTATGCTGACAAAGCCGGGGAGATCACCACGAGACGCGGCCGCCGAAAGTGAAAAGGTCGAGCGGCAGATAACAGATGAGAGAAGTGCCATGTAACGGGCGCCCCGCTGCGACGAGACGCGCTTCTTTCATGCGAAGGAATGTGCGCTCGTGCTCCTCACGTTCCTCGCGCTACCGCTTCTTTTCTCATCCGGTTTGAAAACCATGTTTCGGGTCCTCGCCTCTGCAAAAGCTATGCGCTGAATACCAGGTACCCCCGAAGTTCCTTGATAAAATCCACGCTTTCAAGTACCGCCAACCATTGTTTGGGAAACGAGCATGACACGTGCCTCAAGCGGGAGGTCCGCCGCCATTCGCTTCCAAGGGCCGCTCGAGGCACGGGTTTCGCGCACTGGCGTATTCGACGCTACTCGTGAGACAAACGGAAACACATTGAGGAGCTTTAGGTCGCCCGAGAAATGCTCTCTGCTACCAGATCCTCGCGCTCCAAATCTGCGACCGGGCACTCTATGGCTCCGTCATCAAACTGCCAGGCTTTGTGAGTATAGAGGAGGCTATGGTGAAACACCATTCCCTGCATTATCCTTGATGCTTGGGTAATTCATTGAAGAGAGATTCCATCTCAAAACATGGGGAGCGTTTGCAATGCAATGGCGGACATCTCCTGCAGGAATTGGCCACAAGTTTGCACACGCTGCGTTTTCGCGTGGCGAGGAGAAAAAGTAGGAGAAAGGGCGGAGACATTTTCAGACAATCAGCGCTTGATCGTCACCTGCTGCAGCTCGTATTGCGACTCATAAACGCCGTGGTCATGATTGCGCAGTTGGAAACTCTCTAGGATACAGGCTCTCAGGAGACTAACGCCGGTGCCTTGCGCGTGAGGCGTCGTCTGCTTGTGCCGTAGAGAGCTTGTATTACAGAGTTTCCAACTGTTCGATCCGGGGCACGTGGTTCATGGGTCGCATTTGCAATACGAGCTTCGAGGCGGTGACGAAAGTTTTTGATCGTCTGCAGACGTGCAAACGTCTTCGCCTTTCCTCCTGCTTTTCTCCTTTCCGCGCGATAACGCAGCGCATGCGAACTTGTGACCAATGTCCACAGAAAGCTTCAGCCACTAAACTGTAAACGCACCCCATGGTTCGCGATGGACTCCCTCTTCAATCGAATTTGTATAGCCTCCCAACATAGGCAGCGCCATCTCGCGGCGAACACGGGTGTTAAAAGAGGAAGAGAACAAGACGGCCTCGGGGAGCGCTTCCGACAGGTATAGAGGAGGCGTTGGTCCAGGGCATCGTGCTCGTGTTTGTAGCTTCGTCTTCGCTCGCACATAGGGTGAAACACCATAATGTGCCACACCCACTATGGCGACAAACAAAGACAACCGACACCGACATATCCCAAAGACTTGAGACATGCACGCAATGGCATAATTAGCAGGCTTGCAGTCACTCGTGCCTACTTCATGACCACTGAGTGATTCCGACCATGCCGAGGATGCTTTCGCGGGCATGATGCACGTGTTTGTGTTCTGTCGATGTCGGTAGTATTAATGCGAAAGCATTAACTGTGCAATGGAGCGAGCCGACGTCATCAGCTTTGAAGGCGCGCCAAACGGCACCTGAAATCCTTTCTCCAAGTAAAGCCAGCTCCCAGCTATGAAACCACGAAAAAGCCTAGCCAAACGGCACCTAGTTTCCCCGATTCCAAAGGAGCGGAGTAAAGCTGATGGATTTCGGCTACGGTCCAATTGGCTGGCGCGCGTCGACGAGGCTCCCATTGGCCGCTGCGCGTCAGTTTCAACGACCGCCACCCCAGGCGCTGCGTGTCCGCGAGGCAGCGCCATGGGGTGGCGATCGTTGAGGAAAGTTTTTAGGCTGTAGTGGGGTTACGGAAGAGCAGGTCTCAGTTAAGAAGAAAGTTAAGGCCACAGAAAGAGATCGGTCGCTAGAGGGAATGCAGAGAAAGACGGCTCTGGAAAGCTATAGATTAAACAAAACAGTTATTGTCAAAGAAAGCATTTATGACAATTCTAGGGGAAGCTAATTGTTGTTTGAGGCCAAAACAGGTGTTTTGCGAACCAGAACATACAGAGCGAAGTACCAGGAAATGAATATAGTGTGCGCTGCTTGTGGAGAGAAGGACGAGACGGCTGAGCACTTGATACTCTACTGTAAAGGGCTTCACCCTATGCCTAGCGAAGACAACATAGATTTAATTAAGTCATTGGGTTTTAGAAACAGCGAAGGAAAAGTGGATTTCAAAGCAGTAGAGATTACCAAGCAAAGATTAGGTGAATGGTGGCCGAAAGCGAGAGCAAACTAGGTATTTTCTTATTAACTGATGGCAAGGGGGTTTTATAGCCTCACTTTCTTTTTGAGTGCGGAGAGAATATAGTTTTCACATTTAAATATTCTAAGCTTAAATGGTAAGACAAAATGGCTAGGTGGCGTAATCTACCGCCCGATCCAAAGGGCTCAGCCGTATTCATCCATTCATCCATCCAGCGGCTCCCCCGCTCCACGTCCAAGGTAAGCGCGCCAGAGACAGCGCACGCGCTCGACCGTCGACGCCAGTACCCCGCAGACGAAAGATGGGAGCGGAAGAGCGGCGTGCATGCTTTCGAATTCACAACTCATAAGAAGTGCTTAGCTGTACCTCGAGCCTTTTTGTTTATTCCTCTAGTGAGATTGGGGCAGTATAGACCGCGCATGACTCCGGACATCGTTACAATCTTAATGTTTCTGCAACGGTACTCATTGGTCACGCACACGAATCTGAATGTTCGCGACGGACGTATTGTTAACGAGCGCAATCCGAGTGATGCAGTGCCCGTATTCAATACGCGAACAGGATTCTGCTGACGGGCTTTGGTACTGCACATGTATCATAGTGCAAAGGCGTAGAACTTTTGAAGGATAGAGATTAAAAAGTAAACAGTATTTATTTTGAAAGTTTTATTCAAAGTATGGCTTTGGCGTCATACCTTCGCTAGTTTGCTTTAAGCACACTAAGCGAGTTTTAAGCACACTAAACGAGGTTTTCTACATATAACAAATCAAATTATTTTCTTGCACTTAGCTTTTCGGCGAATTAATTACTGCCTTTGAAGTACCATGTATGAATCGCCGAGGAGCAGTCAATGAACACAACATATCCCTTGTCGTGGACGTCTCATCCTGCCTGTATTTTTTTGGAATTGTGTGCGTGAAAACTGCATCTGGTGTGTTTTGCCTGTAAAATGTAGGCGTATGAAAGAAGCGCAACCGAGGGAGGTCAAGGATATTTTTTTGTGTGTTTTGCGACGTTATAACGCTTCCGCCTCTCACCTAGTGTAAAGCTTACACAGTCTTGAAGTTTTCGATTTTTTTTTGTCTCGAAATTTTTTTTACTAGAAAACTGCTGATGAAAATTAAGAGGTGTAGCTTCACCCTTATGCAGCTGCAAAAACTACACAAAGGGAACAGTTCGTTTTTCAACCAGCTGTAACGGGACGATGTTCATCGAAGAATTCACCGAGAGTTCAAATGGATGTGTGATGAAAGTGTGATGAAGGGCTGCTGAGTTTAGAATTTTTTAAAGAGGCCTTCAACAGGAAGTAATTTTAGTGTTTCGAGGAGAGACAGAATAATTAAAAATACGGTGTTTTATAACACAAGGATGTAAACAAATTAATGGTCACGGATTGATAAATGGAAATATTGAATAGGTCAGAAACGCTAACAAGAAGTTTTCCTGCAAAATTCAGACCGGAAGTAATGACAAAAAAGACGAAAGTGACAAAAAAATTCTTAGTTACGTTTATATTTGTCATTTTGTTAATTCCCTCGAGATTTCCAACGTGCGATTCTTTAACCTTTGAACGTAAGCCGCACTCTGTGAATCTAATAATCTTGCTTTTACATTGCGCATGAAAGAACATCTCATTTGCTGCTGGAACATCACAAAGTGCTGGAACATCACAAAGTGTTCAGCAGCGGCCTTTGAGCCGGCTGCTGGAACACTTTGTGCTTTAAAATGTTTTTCTTTGCGCGCGTATAATTCACCATGCGTTGAACCTTGCGAGTCTCCTTTCAATATGTCAAGCAACACGCCATTTTTGCTGCCAAAACAAGAAATGGGCTTTCCATATCGCCCAATCATTTCCGTTCTTGCTTATCCTACCTTAGTGAATCGTTTGCCCGTTATTTGATTATGCTTCTTACGCAAGGTAATCCTGCCTTTTTACGTCTGTTTGACCTTTGCTGTAAGTGCGTGCGTGTGACTATGGCACTGCACGATTCACGTCACGTTAGTAAGAAAGAACATCCCTGTTTTCGTTCGATACGCGGTGACTTCTTCGCATGGTTGCATTACCCCAACGAGAAACCCAAGGTCCTACAAGTCTACCAAACCATAAACCGCCGTTGCAGACCCTTCTCGTTGAACTGCAGCTGCCATTCCATCATTCTCACCGCAGTTTGGAAGCTTGCAGCCTCATCAAGCCCCGCGTCTCATCACGTTTGATATTCTGCTGTTTTTTTCTTCAAGATTTTACCGCAACTAAGTTGCATGCTAGATGAGCAGTTGGTTGGCGAGATGGTCGGATCGCTTGGAAATAAATGGCCGATTTAAATGTTTTAGTAACAGAGTTAGAAGTTCTCAGAATAGTGCAAAATAGAAAATAACTAGGGGTGTGCGAATATGCGAAATTTCGAATACGAATCGATTGTTTTCCTTATTCGAAACGTATATTCGATTCGAAAATTGCATATTCGGAAGTACCCGAATATTTGGCCAAACCCGAATATTCGGGAAAAATGGCGAATATTCGCACAAACTGCGAATAATCAAGCAAGTAACGAATAATCTGCCTGCCACGCGTTCCCCTATGAATATGTTTATTCACTGAGAAAGGCGTATGATGCGTGCGTTATCGGTCTGCTCTGTTTCTATCTGTCCAATGGCAGCAAGACAGGATGAGTTTAGGTTTATTTTTCACCAAGCCCTAATTGTTGTGGCACTTTTATAGCAATATGTGATGTATGTGCGCGTTCTATAAATTGATACAATAAAATAAACCTCGAGAGTGAAATATAAATATAAAATAAATATCTAGTGTGTTTGTTATCTAATATAAATGTTCGAAAATTAAAAAAAAAAAAAGCTAGGGGCGGTCAGAACATTGCATCGCCATCGACAACAACTCCTGCCACTCCCGCGCACTCAAAACCAGGGATGTCGCGAACCTGCCCAGGTTTGAGTTCAACCAAGCTCGACTTTTTCGAAGTAATCGATGCGATATTCATGAAGATATTATCTTCAACGCAGCTGAAAATCTTGACCTAACCGTACTGAATGATGAATCCGCAACATTCTTGCGCGGTCTTACGTTTCTAGTTGCTTAGACCTAATACTCTGTTCCCACAACTTATCTTCTGGAATGTATTGGCGCACAGATGTCGAGACAAGCGGAAGTGATCAATTTCCTATCCTCGTGTGTCAACCTAAACTTTTGCACTCTCCTCGGAAACGTAAAACTCAACTAACAAATTGGAAAGTTTACCGACACTTAAATACTGAAACCATAAATACAGTTGACTGCAAACTTGGAAACTTTGTTACAGGCAGTCGCACAGATATGGAACGCTCCACGCGTGTAATATGAGTTCCTCAGGGATGTACTGGAGTGGATGCCGAATATGGGAGGCTACGGGCTATACGACGAAGGGCTGAACGGAAACACAATCGATCATGGCAAGTTCAGCACTACTTAGAGGCTCAACGAACACATGCCCTGATGCGTCGACAAATAAAAAAGCCAGAAAAAAAAACGCTGGTTCAGTAATGGCGATGTTTTTTCGCCTTTTACGTCAATACCTAAAGTCTGGAACATATTCCGAGCACTTAGAACTTCTGTCACTCAGATTCACCCATTCCGGGCTTTGGAATTAAATCGGGGTATTTCTGCTGTCCTCGTTGCAAATGAGTTTTGCCAACTGCTCACGCGGCCGGGCGCTGCGACATGCATTATAGAATTCACAGCATCATGCAACGCAGTACAACGAAAAATAGATGCACAATTTGATCAACTCAATCAGAGTTGGATCTCCCATTCACAATGCCCGAAATGGAGACTGCCTTATAATTTCCGGTAAAAAACAGCCCCAGGGCCAGATGTCATAACATACGGAGCCTCTCGAACTTGGGACCTAAAGCAGCTATCTCCTTCTTCAACTATTTGATAACACACGGTAACAAGAATGTCTACCAGAGGACTAGAAACTAGCGAAAGTTGTCCCTCTTCTGAAACCAGGAAGATCCCCCATGTCACTGGAGTCATTCCGCCCTGTGAGTCTAACAAGCAGTATTGATAAAGTTAGAGAGAAATTACTTAACGAGCGATTGCAATGGTGGGTCGAAGGAAACAACGCGCTCTCACCGCACCTAGCTGGCTTTAGAAGACGACGATGCGCAATGAATTGTACACTGAAGCTAGTGACTCATGTAGAACACGAAAGAAGCCGAGGTAACATTTCCGTAGCCGTATTTCTCGATATCAAACGGGCTTTTGACGCCATTAATCATAGTCACGTTTTACATAAACTTCGTTGTCGCACCCTGCGTTGGATAGCAGACTTTCTCAATGAACGCAAGATTTTTGTAAAGACAAACAAAGGCAAAAGCTAGGAACATACTTTTCGCATTGGAGTTCCTCAGGGCACCGCACTGAGCACCACTCTCTTCAACGTGGTTATAAATCAGCTGTCGCGTCTCCTTCAATCAGAGATAGAGTATTCTATCTACGCAGACGACATATGCATCTGGGCGTCAGCCCTCTCTATTGATACTGTTAAAACATCATTGCAGAACCGTCTAGACCTTATTGTGTCATTCTTAAGAGAGCATGGAATGTACTTCTCTACGACAAAATCAGCAGTTCTCCCTTTCACCTTAAAACGACTAAACGACTTCAGACTCTCTGTAAACAGAGAAGAACTAGAAACTGTCAAGACCCCCGATTTTTGGGTATAGTTATCGACAGAACTCTTAAGTGGAACACGCACGTGACTGCGATGGAACAAAAAGTTAATAGGATAAATATGCCTTATGCTGCGTTGCGGAAACCAAGTGGGGAGGCTCAACATCATCCCTCCTCCACTTGCACGTTGCACTAATACGCCAAACGCACGCCTATTCTATACCAGTGCTTCATGGCCTCTCACGCACCTCCGAGACTCGTCTACATTACTTGTTGGCTCGTAGTCTAAGAGTTTGCCTGGGTGTGCCTCGCGCAACATCCGGTGTTCTAGCTTTTGCAGAGGCACGGGAGCCGCCAATCTCGGTCCTTCGAATACAAGAAACCTGCAGGCATTTTTTTAAATTAAAGACACAACATATCGACCCCCTATTGTTCATAACCTTACGAGCAGAACAGGCGCACGAGTACATAACGTTTTTTTAAAACATCAACGCCACCTACCAAGTTGCACTTAATGGAAAGCACTAGTCTCAACTGCTCCCTGGACGTTGACGATGCCTAAAGTTCAGATGACAATAAATGGAATAGAGAAGACAAGTTCAGTGAGCAGTATGGTGGCAGCACAAGTGGCTCTCTTCCATGTATACAATCGCGGTACCCCAGTTTCACTTAAGACGGATCTACCAATGATCAAAGGTCAGCTTCTGTATTTGTTGTACAATCTTTAGACACACATCGTTCATTCCGGCTATCACATCGATCATCCTCTACAGCAGCTGAGTTACATGCCATATTGTCAGCGTTACAATATATTCGGCATGCAATCATGATAAAGAAAGGGGTCATATAAAGTGACCCACAAGTGGCTCTCACATTCATACAGTCAATCAATTATAAAAGTATCTACGGCGGATACATTTACAAAATTCTGATTTAAATGATGGCGGCAATGAAGGCAGTTCACGACATTTCACTTCAGTGGGTCCTAAGACACTGTGGCCTCACGGGCAATGAAGCGGCAGACTGCCTCGCCTGAAAAGCACACTGGGACGGGCAATATCAACGAGTTCCCCTTTCCCGTGGAGGCCCTCGGGAAATATTAACGACAGTAGTACGCACAGAGTGTATGTAGTTCTACGTGGTTTGACGAACAATCTAAACGCTGCATTCTTTTTGAGGTCGACCGTCAGATAAGATTCCGCGTTCCCATTTCTCTCCCACGCAGCATAAAAACACTACTACATTGACTTCGTCTCAATGTTGCTTATACCGCTAGTTTGTTTATACCACATCCATCGCGCAGAATCTCCAGAATGTGCATGTGGAGATTCGGTCGAAGATGAAACTCATCTCTTACTAGAATGCTCAAGATTCATAAAGTGTCGAAAAGAGCTCAATTTACGGCTCATGGTACTTGTCACTAAAGAAGATGATAGGACCTTGCCCTATGCCAGTTCTACAAAAGAGGGCTCTGTTTGCCTTACACGAGTTCCTCTTGGAAACAAAAATAGCGGACAGTAATTCAGAGCTATACATTTTCAACAAGAACAACAAAAACGTTGCACCAAAGTGGAAACATCATCATATGATAAATTTACATTGCATACATCCTTCAACTGTGAAATTTCGTACATTATACTCATATACCTTGGTTGTATATTATCACGCTAAAATGAGCTTTTATTGTTAAAACGGTTTGAATGATTTAATGTGCATACTGCCCCCTTTAGTGTATATTGTACAGTACACCATGTATGTTTGAGTGTAGAAATTATATATAAATAGCTTGACAAATCATTGCACCCTGATGTAAATAGTGTACTTTTATAACTTTGAGTGTAGTGCAGGGTGTTATGTGCAGTGTTTATTTTAAGTGACAACTGTGAACTCTCAAGGAACTGGACACCAATCACTGAAGTTCAAAGGAGTAGCCGGTGCTGCTATAGCAGCAGCCAATGTCTCCTTTTTAGTTTTTTTTAACAGTTATTAAAGAAAAAAAATCATTTACTATATTTTGAAATTCAATCATGTTGCTAATTACTAAATTACAAAATAATTGTGACAAAAATTTAACAGGCATAAATGAAAGTGCAAAGGAACTTTGGAACATTCACAGGGGGCAGAAGACTTATGCCCATGATAGGTCCGATAATATGTAACAGTTATGGCACAGGGCTCTAAGCACGCTATTCGCGAGAAAGCAGAATCAAGTTAACGTGTTACACGTACATGAAACATGGGGCTTTGAATGGTAATGTTGGTGCATGATGACAACGTAGTACAAATAATATGCCGAGAGAACCGGTGTTTTGATGCTGTTTTCGCTCATTCTTTCTGGTACATTTTTGTTTACTGTACTGCTGAGCGTAATAGAACCACTTGTATTACGCGCGCTCTTTTTGTGTTGGTAGCCGTGGGCCAGCATCACTGAAAAGACAGTGGCCATCCGCGGGCCAGCCGTTCCGACTGGCTCGCGGATGGCCATTGGCTTTGCAGGTCGGATTTGGCCAGCAGACCTGGGTTCGGAGACCCCGCTCTAGACGACTGCTGTATACCTCTGGAATCCCTGTCGCCTAAAGGGCGCGAACTGCGCTCCATCTGAGGTAGCAGTCAAGTTATTCTACGTATAAGTCTGTAATTAAACATCCGTCGAAAATTTGCGAGAAAAAAGAGAGAGTCAGACAGAGGAAGAACGAGGCTTTGACGTTGTCGGACTTGTCGTGGAAGTCTACGCAGGACCGAAACTTTGGTGGTACTTTCCGCTACACAGATTGCAAATCATGTGGCGCTATACATATGTCTCATTAATGTCACCAACCTCTGGCGCATGTTTATCCGTTGAGATCCGAACTTTATCGGAGTCTTCTCGAATGCCTCAATAAAACGACGTGGCAACTTTGAAATCAAAACTTCGAAAAATCGCTTCGGTGTACTACTAATAATAAAGCGCCATGGCGCTCGACCGTTTTTTGTTTTGTTCTTTCGGTTTTAGTGGCTGAACCAATTGCGCGCAGTGAATCGGTTGTGATCTTCATCAATTGTTTTCTGAGCGGTATTTGATTGGCCACAATGGCGCCGAATTAGCGGCAAGCGCCGTGGCACTGCACTTTCTATACATTGATTAATTGGTTCCATTGGATCCCAGAGTCGGTCGCTCTTGGTAATGGTTTGAAACGGAAGTCAAGCGCCCTGCACGCGTCGGCAAGCAACTTTGTGCCTACACGAGCTTCGGCGTCTGCTGCATCCCGACGCTTGCCACATCTGCCACACATCCTTCATTTGCCGCGAAGGTGTCGAAACAGGGCTGCGCAGGAGTTGCTTGTCTCTCGTGCAATTCTTGTCGTGCACATCCCACGAGCGAAGGGTGACGAATGTCTGCTTTTCCGTTATGGTGCAATCAGCCTCTTTCCGATTGCAACCGCCGGCGATTGCGCCACTCAGTCTGGCTTCGAGTGACTGCACTATGGTTCGCGGCGCACCTTTTTTCGCGGGGGCCTAACTCGGTTACGGCCTCGCCAACGTATAGAAAATATCCTGTTGCTGATTGATTTCCGGATCTACGACCGCGGGGCGGCTGTCAAAACAGCGTACGTTACCTCGTCTTTATCTACCGATGCTTTTTTTATTTTTCTGCTGGATGCGATGTTTGTGTGGGTGGGCTCGAGAGTACATCTATTCGTCTTTTTGTTCTCCCTTAAAATGTAAGTATGGAAGACGAAGAGCAACAGAGAGAGAGAGCGATACTTTCGTTTGTACCAAGTGGTTGGCCGAAAAATTTCAGGTTCATTGCCGCGTCCTGGCAATATACGCCCTAGAGGACAAAGTGTGCGCATGATCAGCGGCGTAGACTTCTCAATTTTCCCGGAGGGAGCCGGCTGAGAAGTTCTGCGGGGGGGAGGCGGTGCTGCGCCTTTTTGCCAGAACTGGAGATTGAAGCTAACGAAAGCACGCCGGTGATTCCATTCCCCATGTATTTTGTCAATAAAGGCAACGTGGGAGTTATTTTGTTTACATGCCACTACTAGAAGCTCGTTACATGGCACGTGAACAGCGTCTCGGTAAGTCTCGGTAAGGATCATGGCCCGGGCTCCGAGGGGCAGAGCCCCCCGGATTTCACCGGGGGGCACGAGCCCCGATGCCCCCGAAGTCTACGCCTATGCGCATGATGTCAAAGTTAGTGGATCGCCGACCCGCCCCAAGCGGCAAACAGGTGCACCTGTTGACGTCGCCGCGTGCTATAGCGTCGCACTCGTTTTGTGACGCTGCGTGACGCGCTGGCGGTAACGCTGACGCAAGCTATAAGTGGCGCTGCGTGGATCGTGACTTTTAAGAATAAATCGCTATACTCCGTCTCATCCTACGATAAAGGCTGCGTGGATCGTGGCTTTTAAGAATAAATCGCTATACTCCGTCTCATTCTACGATGGACGCTGCGTGGATCGTGGCTTTTAAGAATAAATCGCTATACTCCGTCTCATTCTACGATGGACGCTGCGTGGATCGTGGCTTTTAAGAATAAATCGCTACACTCCGTCTCATTCTACGATGGACGCTGCGTGGATCGTGGCTTTTAAGAATAAATCGCAATACCCCGTCTCATCCTACAATGCTACAGGCCGCCAGGTCCAATCACGAGCCTGTTAGAAACCACGTGCTATATTTGCTCCGTCGTACGTATACCAGTGCGCCAAGACGGGCCATGCGGAGTCGAGTTTTTCGTCTGCTTGTCGAACCCTCGCGGCCACTCCGCCTGGTTGCTACTACTGAAAACTACTGAAATGATTAAATACAGTCTGGAAGCGATAGGGTGAAGAGAACCCGGGATCAGAACCAGTGGCCATTAAAAATGAGGATGAGTCGGATGGAGTCTTCAACACAGGGCGATATATGTACGGAGCACGTGCGGAAGGGAGGTGCGGGTCCGGGTATGTTTTACGTACACAAATATTGGATTGGATTGTTATGGCTAAGGCGAAACGACTTTATGTCAGTGTTGCCTGTGTTCCGTGCAGCTTATCCAAACAGTTGACACGGTCACGAAATATGGCAAGGACGTTTATGAAACTAAGTACCATGCATCTTTATTTCGCCAATATAAAATAACGAGCTATCACAACAGAGGACCATATGCGTTAGATTAGTGCTCATCGTAGTCTGCGTATCGTAATTTCTCTCACGCACTCTTTCGCAATGCGGACGCAAGCTTTTCTGAGGCAGTACTCTGCCCGCCAGCCTTCGGGCCTTAGTCCATCGTAGGATGAGACGGAGTATAGTCATAAAACTTTATGTTAAATAAATGTTAGTAAAAAAAATTAAAGCCGTTTACAACTCCCTGTAACGCCGAATTAGAGCGCAGCTCTTGAGGAGGAGGAGGGAAGGGTACTGAAAAGGGGGGTTATGTGACCTCGGGGGGGACGTGACCTTGACGATGACGATCCAATGACGTCATCGGTGACGTCACTGATGACGTCATTAGTGATGATGAGGATGACGATGCGGATGCCAATGACGTCATCAGTGACGTCACTGATGACGTCATCTATGATGATGATGACGATGCGGATGCCGATGACGTCATTAGTGACATCACTGATGAGGTCATCAGTGATGATGACGATGCCAATGCGGATGCCGATGACGTCATCAGTGATGTCACTGATGACGTCATCAGTAATGCGGACGATGACGATGTGGATGCCGATGACGTCACCAGGTTGCATGCAACCTGGATTGCATGCAACAGGTTCCATACAACTTGTTGCATGCCAGTTGCATGCAACCCAGGTTGCATGCCAGTTGCATGCAACAAGTTACATGCAACAGGTTGCATGCAACCTGTTGCATGCAACTCCTGAAGGAACCCGAGGTCCTCCCGAGGTCGTGGTGAAGGGACCCGAGGTCCTCCCGAAGGACCTCGGGTTCCTTCGGGACGACCTCGGTTTCCTTCGGGAGGACCTCGGGTCCCTTCGGAAAAATTTACCCATAATGCACCGCGCGGTTACGCCGACGGCGACGGCGACGCCGCTCAAGCTGGAAATGGGCGCCTAAGAGCTGCGCTCTAAAAAAGGAACACTTTAGATGGCGCAAGTTGTTACCCAATTCGAAGCGTTCAGCCTCATCTATTCATCCATCACTCCAAACCCTAATGATGACGCTTAGAAAGAAAAAGCGGGCGCCTTGTCTTCTATAGGTGGTATTCATCCTGCACACATAAACTGCGGCGACAGCCAAGACGCTGCCACGCAGTTTTACTGAAATTTTTAAATTAAACCGACGGTGCTCATGGGACACTGTGACGTCACTAGACGCCATGACAACGCATGACGCTGTGACGTTATGTGGCTGCATGACGTCACGGGATACTAAAGTCCCGATTAGATTTCGCGAAGATATGTTCCCGCTGTAGACTGAGCCGACCATGACGTGTGTGTACACGGAACACACTAAGGGATTCTACTGCGAAACCCCGCCAAAAAGACTAAAATTTGCAGCTCCAAGAAAAAAAAAAGATTTGGGAAAGGAATTACCGAGTCCGACCAGCAAAAAAATGAAACGTTTCTTTTTTTTCGACCCGCCTGAATAAAAAGTACGTCTCCGAACGCTGTAGTTCTTTTAAAGTTCACGATAGGATAGTGGGTTATTTTTTACAAAATAAAAGCGCAAAAGATCATAACAGGGAGGAACAAAGTGGCCACGACATAACCAGAATTCTTTGCACCAATCAGGTGTCACGTGTCTTTAGGTTTGTAGGTGAACACCTCGTTTTCATCCATGTTAAACCTGACCAACCTCACTTAACATAACAATATTCAACAGCATCCATTCTCTTTTGGGGGATCGGTGGCCAAGATTCTGATTTTGAACGCGGTAGCGAGCGCAGGTGAAATGGAACGCTCCGCGGTGAGTCCGATGACGGCGGCTCCGAGCAGCGGTGATGCCATGCGAGGCGATGTTCCAAGTGACTACGCAGTAATACTTCCTACCCTGCCGACAGGAGAAGCCATGAAATGCACCCTTGTGCTGCTTGCTGATAAACGGGGGCGGCCGTACCATGCTGAAGACTTCGTAGTGCCTCTGAACCAGGTGGGAGTTCGGGAAGACGTAGCAGGACTTGGCGCGTTTCAAATGAGGCACGTCTGGCTGCTGAAGCTGCACACCACCTCCACCAAAGAGAAGCTTCTGCGAGAGGGGACCATGCTGATGAATGGGCGACCATGCCTGGTCATTGATCCAGAAAAAACGAAAGCTGAAGGTAAAAGCCCACTGGGTGGCATTCGACGTACATGTAGACACCCTTCGACAGGCCTTCGAGCCATACGGGGAGGTCAAGGGTGTCACCCGCGAGAAGGGGAAAATCGAGGGCCTGGCAGACGTGGTTTCCACTTCCGTCATCGTACGCATGGTGCTCCGTGAAGACTTAACACCGGAGTCCCTACCGCTTCAGCTCCGCCTTTACGGAGGCACGCTGCTGGTTGTTGTCACCGGACGCGCACCGGTGTGCCTCCGCTGTCGACGCGCGGGGCAGATATGGCGCGACTGTAGAGTGCCGAGGTGCGAGGAGTGTCGAGCCTTCGGGCATCAGACCTCGGACTGCGTACGGTCATACGCTCGAGCTGCTACCAGCAAGACCGCCGACAGCCAGGACAGAAGCCTCGTAATGGATGAGGAAGAGGCCGAGGCGGCGGCGACTCGAACCGCGAGGATTTCTTCGCAAACCCCAGGCGTCCGGTGAGCAGCAACGCGCGCCGTTAGCGATGCCAGAAGTCCAGGCTCCGCCGTAGCCTTGACGGCAGAAAGCATTGTTGGTGAAAATGAGCCTGATGCGAAGACCGCCAGTGAGACGACACCGGCTGCGAAGGACGCGGCTGGCGCACTGGACGCCGGAGATGGTTTAGCAATGGACTTCGCGACTGAGGCGATGAAGTGGCGGCTCAGTGACCCGGAGCAGGGAACCGACTAGTCGCTCCAGCAGACTGGAAGTCCCTGGTTGGCAGTGACGAGCAAGAGGGGACGACGCGCTGGCCGCAGCCGTTCTTCGTCTCTTCCCAGGTAGAGCGAGTGGTGACCCCAGCTTACGATGTGTGAGACTCGCTTTCCGATGGTTTCCAGTGAAAACGCCTCGCGCGTGGCTACGTTGAACGTTCGCGGACTTGCGGCCAGACGACGGCAGCAGCAGCTCTACCGGCTGTTCACCGAACATGACTTGGACAATGTCGCAGTTCAGGAAACCAAAGTTGAGAGCGAGGACCAGACCGACTCTATGGTGCGGCCTTTTTGGCACGGTATAAAGTCTGCGTGAGTCATGCTGTTGGTTTCTCGGCGGGCTGCTGCCTGTTCCTCAAAAAATTCCTAGGTGCTGCCGTACAAACCGTCACTACCTGCCCGTCTGGGAGGTTTGTCATGTGCCATTTCTCTGTTGTTAGAAATGAATGGCGCGTCATTTGTGTTTATGCACCTAACAAGGCTGAAGAGCGCCAGTTTTTTTTTTTTTTTCAGAACGTTTGCGAAAATTTGTCGATCGTTTTCTTATCATTTTGGGTGACTTTAATTGTGTCTGCCGAGCTGAAGACAGGTCCAACCGAACGCGCAATAGGGATACCACTACCCTAAAATTGAATAACATTATTGACGATTCTGTTCTGGAAGACGTTGCATGTTGTGTACCGAGGTCAAACAATACCTTTCACGTACTTTCAGGGTGTCAGTCACGGACTGGACCGGGCGTATATCTCATCGGATCTGGTATATTTATGTCGGGGTTATTCTGTAGACTACATTGCTTTTAGCGATCACTGTCTTGTAACCTTTCAATTATGTAGAAAGAAAGAAGGGGCCAATTTCTCATGGGAGATATGAAAAATGAATGCGTAACTTCTGAAGGATGATCCATTTCTTTCCATCATTAAGACAATCTGGTGTGACGTGCAACTGAAAGGAGGCAGTGCAAGCGAGAGCTGGGAGACATTTAAACAGGAGGTTAAATTAACTGCCCATGAAAGGACACGCCTCCTCAAGTATCCCGAGAAGAATCAAGAATTGGAGCACCTAACAAACTTAGACAAACTGCTACAGAACGATTGCCAAGCACCTGGCGTTTTCATTGAGGATATTAACCCCTTGAATGCCAAACTCAAGAGTCTCGATCGCGCCCGATACAAAGGGGCGAATATACGGGCGGGTTCAGAGCGTTTTTTAGTGGGAGAGCAGCCAACAAAATATAACAACGAAATATAACACCTTGGGGTCTTGTCCAGCGATAAAACTCATATCGAAGAGGCGCTTGTTGAACACTATAAAAAGTTTTTAGTTGTAGCGCCCAGCAGTACCAGGATTTAAAGACGACTTTTGGGTGTACTGCCAAAGATTGACGGAACCAATAAGGACTTTTGAGAGGAACCAATCCGCTTGCCAGAGATAACAAGAGCTATAGATGACTTAAAACTTGAAAAATCGCCAGGCCCAAGTGGCTTAACTGCTGGTTTTTGCGAAACATTTAAATATGAAATTTCTTCCGTGTTAATCGAAGTTTTTACCGAGGCATATAAAAGAAAAGTCCCCCCCCCTCCTTTTCACTCACACACAAAGTGTTAATCCTGAAGTGTGACGAACCCGTTAAGCTTCGCAGTGTTAACCCTTACCGTCCAATAAGCGTTACTACTGTTCACTATAAAATATTAGGAAAGTCCTCGCTCGACGTTTGCAGCGTGTGATAACGAGTGTTGTTGGGCCTCACCAAACATGCGGCATACAAGGACGGACTATTTTGACCAACATTCATGTTGCGCGCAGTATCTTGGAGTGTTATGATGGTGAGCTGCGCAAAGTCGCCATGTTAAAGTTGACTTGGAAAATGCCTTCGACCGGGTGTCTCATGACGTTCTAAGCCAAATTTTGAAGCATATCGATAAATGACCCATTGTTTTTGAAGGTGTACAAATATCACATTAAAATTGCACAACGAGTCTTATAATTAATAAGCGAGTCAGTGAACGTATTTCAATAAAAGGTTCTGTTAGGCAAGGCTGTCCGCGCTCGCCATTACTGTTCGTATTGTATACTGAATCATTACGTTTGAGTATCATTCAAAGTGAGCGTGTTCGCGGTTTTACCTTGAATGCGCGCGAGCTTCTGCATTTTGGCCTATGCGGACGACATTGCTATTTTTTGCACAGATAGAGAGCATTGAAAAAGCCCTCGAACTCCCAAAAACAGTTTGTTCTCGGACCGGATGTTTCGTGAACTGGGCTAAATGTTCGTGATTTTTGGCTCGGTCGGATGAGCATCGATGCCAAGATTTCTCGCTCCTGTTACCTGGTCAACCCTTCCCACCCGCTATCTTGGCGCACCGTTGGAATACTATCGTGACAACGCAGGTCTGTGGAGCGAAGAGTATTGATAAGCTGCTCGAGAAAGCGGCCCCCGGTGCAGGCCGCCATTTGTTTATTTTCGCTGAGGGCTACAGCTAGTGTGTAAGTTCTTTTTTGTCGCTAAGCTGTTGTATCTTCTACAGGTCTTGCATTGCCTCTAGATTCCACACCCAGCAGCTGCATTGTGTGTTCGTTGTATATGTGCGAGCGTTAAACTGGGAGCTTGTCAGCCAATTTCTTTATCACATCTTTTATGGGAAAGCAATAACTGTACCGTGGAGCGACACCGGCGGGTTTGTGAAGCCGTTGTCTGTAGCAGCGAAAAACGACACCTAAATGCTCATCGGCTGAGCAAAACGACATTTAATGTCCCATTGGCCGCGACGCGTCATATCAGATGCTTGCGTCACGAAAGTCGGTTATAATTTACTTTATAAAATGGAAACCCTTTTAGACATGTAGCGACCTTTAATTCGCATTACATATAATGTTTTAATCACTTTCATCCCACGCGTGAAGATCACGTCCCACGTGAGCGCTGTGAGTTGTTTGAAATCTATCGCGCGAGGTCATGTGGCTCTGACGTCATGACCCTATTGACTAATCGGGTTTTCTGTCTAACCGACGCCGACGCCGGCATTTTTGCGACGCGAACTCCTTAACGCGTCTCGCGGTAAAATTAAGAGGACAATAAAGCAGCGAAATAAGTTGTGCGTCACGGCATTCCTCCTCTTTTCGTGTGTGTGCATCATCGGTTACACCAATCAGTCTCAGTGAAGGCACTGTGACCCTACGCTGCTAATATGTGTGTGCACTTCTATATGCTCGATCTTTGACCACTCTCGACGAACAGTGATAGGGAGTACATAGTGTGAACAGCCATTTCCCGTGGCTCTAGCTGTCACTTTTGTAGTTATAAATTTTCTCTATGGTCGTCGATGACCTACCAGATCCACAAGAATGCGTACAGCGCCGAGACGATTTTTCTCATAAGTGCCGCTTTGCCAAAGTCCGTGCAGGCCGTGTAGCTCAGCAACAATGGCAGTATTTCTTGACTTTGTAGCAGTGTACTAAGGCAGTTTTTCCGATCATCCCGTCCTTGCTAAAGCTGGGTGTTCGTGTATGTTTAAATCGCGGTAGCGTCGACATCTCACTGCACGAAGACGATAACCAAAACAAAATTACACCATCTTCCCGAGGGGAACCATGGGGTGATGCGGAGCATCGCGGATCGTTATTAACGGTGTTATTAACGGTGTTAGTAACGTTGTTAGTAACGTTGTTAACTTGCGTGTTATTACGTTGTTAACTTGCGAATGGACGCCGCTTCTCGTTGCCGTAGTTCAGGGTCTGCCGCTCGCTTCAAGCGTTTGCGCTCAGCGTCGCGTGCCCTTCGCTGCGCAGCTTTGTCTTCAGTGGACGTAGCGTTGCTGTTAGTTTGTGGGGTGGTGCTGACGCTTGCTTGCGCCAACCTACTAACTGACGGGACTGTTGCTTCCATCACACTTCATCGGAAGAACGGGTGAAGTGGAGTCAACAGCGCTGAACTCGTGGTACAGCTTCTCGCTTGCCTTTATTTTTAATTGCTAATCTTTTCCTTCCTTTTGCATTTCATTTTTCTTTTCTCCTTCTTCCGTCGCGTCGGTTCTCCCCGCACCAGCCCCCGATAGATCTCTTCTTTTAGATTTAGCATAACTTTTCTTCTGCTTATATTTACATCATTTCCAAATTATCCTCCTTAGAATTGGCAAGCATAGCTTCTCTTTGCTTAATTAATTTATTCCCTTCTTGACTGATTTCTTTTGGCCGGCCGGATTTGGGCTGCGGCGGACGCGAGCGGCCGAGAAACGCTAGCAGACGACAGCCGCAGAGTTGCGGGAAAGCCCACCCACTGGAAAGCCCTGGCGTGGCGCTGCGACCCGCGCGCCCAAAACTATCCTCCTTTCACTCCTCCGGGGGAACGCGCGCTACCGCTGCTTATATTCACACTTGAAGGAGAGGAGACTAGAGGAGGAGAGTTGCGCATGCGCGCGCGGTGTGAGTAAGAGCGAACGCACGCGAAGTGCACGCAGCTGGTAGAGAGACAGAGCGGAAAGAGTAACGCCGCAGCTCAACGAGGTAGAGGGGCTTAGAGTGATAAACCGGAAGTTCGGAAGTGGCACCCCCCGGTTGCCGCCATTTTGTACGCAAAAGTGACCACACGTCACGTGACCTCACAAGAGCCGTGACGTCACCGGTAAGATGGCAGCGCCCAGAGCTGGGGAATGCGAGTTTGTTCGGTGCGCGGTAGCCGCGATGTGTAGCTGCTTTCCGACGACTTCGGTCTTCTTCGTGCTCGCTGACGCAGGTATAATGTGAAAATATGAAGAAATGAGACTTTATTACCTTTTTCCGCAAGATCGCCCTGTATCATCTGGATATTAACACCTGCGAGACAGCATCAGCCGTATCGCCGTACCGGTGCTCGGATTCCCGGATGTGTTCGAGGGTCGATAGAACTTTGAGTGCTTTTAGCATGCAATTTTCGCTTTCTCTTAGCTTTGTTTGAACGTTGGAATGTCTGAGAATCGACGCGAAATGTATACGTCGGACGTAGGGCCTAGGGGAATTCGTTTCAGCCCTAGGTAACTGCATAATCACAGCCAACTTTTAGCGAGGAAGCTCCTGCGATCTTTACGTTTTGTACTTATAAACAATTTTACGATATAACTCCTAGCATAATATATTCGCATTTTTCTAGCTTCGTTTGAACGTCTGAGAATCGAAGCGAAAGGTATACGTCGCGTGAGGACTTAGGGGAAGTTGTTTCAGCCCTGCGTCACCGAATAACCATAGAAACTTTTAGCGAGGAAGCTCCTGCGATCTTTAACCTTTTGTGCTAATCGACGATTCTACATTCGATCGCTTTTCTTCCTTTTTTTGTGAGTGCGAATTGCACACTTATTTTCAGCTGCGAGGATGACGTTTTTATTGAGTGGGGGGATGAATAAATCGTTGCAGGCACCTGCTTCAATGCTATTCGACTTGCTATTTTTGGTGTACGCATAGATTAATTGCACAATTTTCTCTTTCGTAGGTTTTTTTGCAGCAATACTTTTTTTTCACCAAGAGTGCATTGTATTAGTCGGTCAATTATTTACTTGTTCTAGTTACCTGTACAAGATGATTCATATTTGTGTTCACCCCTTGCCCGAAAAGCAGTCTTGTTGAAAAATGTTGACTACCATTCCTTTCGGTCTCTTCAATAGACTTCTTTCTAAAGTGTGGGCTGCCTATACTTCGTATTACCATAACCTGGAAAAGGGCAACCGCCACAGCCCCCTCGTGCCAATCAGATTGACGGAGTGAAGGCATGTGAGAAATCTGTGCTGACGAGCACTCTGATGATATGTTGTCATGTGCCTCTCTCCAACATGCATATTGACTCACCAAGACTGTAGCCTTCGCCGCTTGCCAAATTGTGATGGAACGAATTACAGTAGCTACTACTCTAATTGCCCAAGGCCTTCATACTTTGGGCATTTGTTCGACAAGAATGTTATGTCCGCCATCACTGTGAACTCGGCTGAGCGCCTATTGGACTCGAATGCTGCATTAGCGTTCGACGTGAACTGGAGTATATTCGTGTGCTTTGCACCGAAAAAAAATGGCGACAGTTGTGTTGCTTGATGGGGTTTTGCAAAGGGTCTATTGTGTCATACGTATTGGAAGTGTCCTGCTATATAACAATGCATGAACACATACCATTAAACTAGATGCTCAGAGGTGTGTTTGTTTTTGCAACTAACAAGTTACAGCAGTGTGCTTTAATGTTATTATCATGTGCATAGTTTTAAGTATCCTCTCTGCAATGCCTACAAAGGCCCCTGGAGAGAATAAATTAATAAATAACATTTTCACATCACTGGAGTTGGTTTTCGGATGCACCATATGTTCAGTAGAAGTGGAACGAGTGCAGCCCAATGCAACCAGTCTGGTATGTCCCATTAATTAATATTGAGGGGTCAGAGATGCGAGTGTCCTCAAAAGTTCCAGCACGTGCGGTGAACACAATTCTTTGTGTAGAGACTCTGAAGACGTAAAGGCGAGCGGAAATATGTTTATTAGGTTAGTGTATCAAATATGTTGATTTCCACTTGATTACGTAATTATTGGTTCTTTGCAAATGGTTCCATAACGAGTTCTTTCTGCGACAGTCTCGTGTCAGGCGTTCAGTCATAGTACCTGTGCTGCTTGTTGTCGGATGATGCTCCTGGCACGTCGGTGTTCAGTTTGGTCGAGTGGCAACTTTGACCGACTGATGCCGTCTTGTAATCATACGTCATGTGCGGCCACTGACATCTGATGCACTGAAGCTGCAGGGCTGGCTTCTAATCCGCAAATTTTCCTGGTAGTTTTCTGCATCAATGCAGCAAGCTCGGGCATGTATGAATGCTTCGGCGTTGGGGTGTCTCGTTGAATCGGCATTGAATAGTAACGGGTAGCCGATGGCGGTCGTCGTGACTTTGTGGCATAAGTCGCCCTCGGATCGTCAGATGCCGCTTCGCTCGAAGAAGACTCCAGATGAATAGCCTGTCGAACTTGTTCCGAAACAATCTCCGCAATCAAAATAAAAGCCGGGCAACTGATGGCAGGAAGTAGCTTCCTGGTCTCCTCCCGGACAACGTCGTGGATGTCGCGGATGCCTGGGAGGCTGGCATCGAAGTTGCAGCTGGACGACTCGAGTGTCGAGAAGCTGGGGAGTTGTTGATAGCGACAGGCTCGGGCCTGCAGTGTACATTCAATGTTGGAAGCCGCGGTGATATGAACCCTTCGACTGTTGTCGTGGAGTTGCGGACAAGGCTGCCGGAGGTGTTGTACCTCACATGAGGGACATGGGATTCTTAGCTTCTTGTCTTCTGTAACATCAGGGTTGGCGTGGGTGCTCGATCACGCCCAAAACATCTTCCACGAAGGCGGTGACGCTCTTGTTGGGGCCGCATCCTGGACAGAATCAGGAATTCGGCTCTCCCTGGTCAATGTTGGCTGATGAACGTGCACTTCAGCTCGATCGTGCAAACTTCCCACGACGTTAAGGAGGATTCGTGGTTCTCAAACCAGTGCCTGGCAGTTTCTTCCACGAGAAGTATAGGTTCTGCAGGAGCTGGTTGTCCGTCTACCCACTGTGGCGGGCGACACGGCCATATATTTCAATCCAGCCCTCGACGTCTTCATACACCTTGCGTGAAAGGGCATCGGAGTGCGAGGTGCGACGGGCATGCAAACGATGATGGGAGCGGACGTGGTTTGCTGCTACAGGTTTGTCATTGTTGGCTTAGTCAGCTTCGGTTTTTCTGGCAAAAGACCGAATTCCGGTGGTTTTTGCTGGTAGCAGCGACTGGCTCGGATTTCAGGTTCTTCGTGGTGCATTTCCAAGGTTCGTCCTTGCGGTACTCGCTCGTCTTGCGGTTTTTCTGCCGGGCTTGGGATAGGACTTGGTTCACGGCTCGCCGGGCGTTTAAGACGCGGGATAATCCGCTACCCGTGTCTTAATTGTTATCGGGCAACTCGGCTGAGGAGCCGCCAGGGTCCACACAGAGTGAAGGGCTATGGGTAAAGTGTGCAGCACCTCCACCAGAACATACGATGACAGCTGAGCATGGCCTGGAACTTTCCAGAATAGTAAATATTGATAGAAAATAGGACTGGAGCAAGCATCTGTGACAATATAACAAAACAGACAGAAGAGAGTCTATCCTGACCACTAAAAAAGCTGCATTGTTTTAGAGGCATTCTGTTCGAATAAATCCTCTCCTTCGGGGTTTGGCGACTGCCGTGGACGAACTGAACTGAAATGGATGTGGAACCACTTTTCTGGTAATGAGCCGCTGCAGACTGTCGTCGCAAAGCGGCGTGAACGGGTGGACTGGGTAGGTAACACGCGCGATGAAATGTCCATACAGCTTGCAATTCGCGTACCGAGTGTTGGTGAAACTTGTGTCGACGAAACGTGCGACAGACAAGCGGAATCAATACCAACTGCAACACCTGTGCTCCGTGAAAGTGCACGTCTACGCCAGAACAATTTAGGAAGCAGCACAGCATCACCTAAAGCACGGCACAGGAACTACCAACTTGAAGCACTTGAAGGCAGCTCTCCGGTGCGCCGCACAACCAAAGTGAGCCTTCGGTCATTTGAACGAAGCGGCACCACGATTGCACACTGCCAAGCACGACTCACGCAATTTCCGTCGCTAAACTGCGTATCCAAACATATTGCACACGCTTCACTGCAGACCTCGAAGATTCCGATGGTCAACGAGAGCACAGAAACGTCGCCTTAAAATTTACTTGCGGTATCCGAATCAATCCGAGGTCCGAGCAACGTAGGGCCGATTGTCTCTTTCGTGGCAATATCCCCGTCGGTCACCAGCGAAATGCACACCGTTCCTCCTTCTGTTCACGTTATACCTACGTCAGACACCACGCTGAACTCTGAAGTCGCTTTCGACCGGCCTCATATGACGGCTTCCGCGTCTGAAATCAACTCGCCGACACGAACGACAACAAACAACGCATCCGACAAGCTCCGGCCCAGCTGGGACCAGCCGCTGCCTGGGCGCTGCCATCTTTCCTGTGACGTCACGTATTTGGTTTGGTCATGTGACGAGTGGTCACATTTGCGTACAATGGCAGCCGCCTTATGGGGGTCACTTTCGAGTGCAGACCGGAACCCCGGTTTATCGCTCTAAGCCCCTCTACCTCGTTAGCGCAGCTGTTGGACAGAGGGAAGGAGGAGAGTTGCGCATGCGTAGTGTGAGTGCGGACTACGCCGCCGCGGGACATAGACCCGAACAAGAGATGCTCCGCATCTAAAAAACAGTTGCCCTAATGCCGTTGCTTCCATATTTGTTTTCTTCCCAAACCTACCTGCTCCAAAACATGCCGGGCTCTTCTTCTGGTAGTTCGTGTTCCCGAGGGCGCTGTCGTCATACCAACAAGGCGCTTTCCCAGTGTTCGGGAACAAAAATGGGACAACGTAAGTTCTGATTTTCGTGTAAAAAGCCTTTTTGAATTCCCTCCTTTCACTCGGAATGCTTCGTGAATACCATTTCGCCACTTTTTACGACAGGAGTTACTTACAAACTTCCAAGCATAAATATCGTAAGACAAAAATTTATTCGAGAATCTAGCGTCAGAGTTTTAAAACTAATACGTTGTTGCGTTCGTGCATAAAAATAAAATTTATCAGAGTGTATTTCCGGAAAACAGAATGTACTACGTATGATATCACAAATTCGCAATAACGTATTATTCCACCAAACTATGGTTCTGATGTTTCATTGTGGTGATAAATGCGCTTTCTTTATGGTGGCTAACGAATCCTGCAAAAATAGAACAAAGGATTTTTCGTAATCCCCCTCCCTCCAAGAAACAAGAAGAAAAAAAACAGGAAGGTTTTATTAGCATGGAAAAATTACTGAGATACAAAAATTACTGAGACGGAGAGAAAATGAGCAGTCGTCGTGCGACAATCAACATAAGCCTCACTGTTGCTGTAACAGATTCTTCACGACGTAAAACGCTAGCCGCTCAGACGGCTTCGGCGTGTCGCGGTCCTGAGCTTGCAGTAGCCTCCCTCATCCCCACCGTCAACGAGCGTAAGACAATGGTTCGTCTCGTAGAAATTCGTCAAGGCAAAGAGCAGCTCACCGTACTCCGTTTTCCAGCCAGGAACGAACTTTAACCTTAACCGTTGGTCCTGGCAGCATGGAAAGACACCGGCTGAGCAACGCAGCCCAGTTTGCGCCTTCGCAATCGAGACATCCGCCAAAGACGGGTCTCTTGTTGGCAATCATGGGCCCATTCGAAGCCCACTTGAGCAAGGCCCTGGTCCGCAGTGAGAATTTCGTTGAAGTCTGCTGGACCCGGACAGGAAGGAGCAGCAAGCGGCATTGAGACAGCCGCTGGCGTGAATGGTACAAACGAAGACACCGTTGTCCGTTGTCCTCCCAAGATGTCAGAGGCGAGTTTTAAGACGCTGAACGCTGAAGAGGCAGCACTGACTTCTTCCAGGAAGGCGGCAGTGGTGGCTGGTAGGATGTGGCTGGATAGACGGGTACGAAGACGGTTCTGAAGAGGACCTCCATTCTTGATGACTCTAGTACGACTTTGGCGGCGAAATTGGTGGTTGCTAAGTTTTGCAGGCTTTTTGTGTTATACTATTGGTTAGTTGGTGCGAAAGTCAGCGATGATGAACGTTATCTGGCGGTAGGAAAGTTTACGGTTGGCGTTGTCTTTATAATAAAAGTGTGGTTCCTAAATTTTTCGAGAAGATTTCTGGCCAGAGTGCCAAGACATCGAATAACATAGCGGCATTCGGCACAGGTTAGCAATCTTTATCGTACTGAAATAAAGTCGCGCCAGATAAAACCAAAACTAAACAGAGAAATGATCGCTGTCCTTGGCAGAATCGCTGATTTGCTGTAGAAGCGAAAGCAGCGTCTTCGTCATTGAACTGCAACTCTGCAAAGACTGCATTTAGTCGAAAAGGGTAGTTGGGGTTAGCTTCGAGATAAAAACAAAACAATACGCAGGACCATCGACTATGGCTATTTGGTCGTGTTTAAACTTATACATTGTTTGAGCCCAATAGTTTAATCTCCATAATCTGGTCGCTTAACTGAAACGACCTAGATGATTATCTTCCACCCCTCCTTCCTGCGACCTTGCTGTCTTTTCGTATATCCCTTAACTTACATCACAAAGTTGTGATGTTCTGCTGCACGTCATGGCGAGCGGGCAAAATACACGTGTTGATTAGGGAGAGCGTAATTAGAGTCTCGAGGCGCATGAACGGATGCATGGCTTTCTATTAGGCTGACGTGTGAGAGATTGGATCCCAGAGGACAAGGGAGTGATCAGCGATAAATATTCACGTGTTGACGACACCTCGACATCGCAAATGGTTTCCATCCCTGTTAACGTTCCATTAGCGCAATTAGGGGACAGCGTATCTGCTCTTTTCGCATTGTTTGTTGGTCGTTTTTGTTCTTGTTGTTCTCTGGCGACAGGGCACGAACACCGCTCCGCCGGACCAAAAATATGGTCGTTGAGGTCGTTCTCGTGGCGGAGCCTTGTCAAGCAAAATGATGGACGCGTAATAAGGCTAATCACGGCGCTTCGCTGATAGGAACTACACAAGTAAAAACAATGACGCTTACTTTTTTTCTTCACGTCGCGATGGAGAAGGATTGGTTCATGATTAATGTCAGTCGGCAGTGCGCATCGAGTTTTAAGTGCAAGAACAACCGATGCGGATGCGGAGCAGTTGTACCTAAAGTTCCTAGATAAGAGCTTCCTACAAGTAGCGACATTCTTTGAAGCGCCGACTGCATGACGGTGCAGGTTTTAGAAGCGAATGGCGGCGCACAGCAGAAAACTGAACTGGAATGACGCAATTTTGTGCCAGCGAAATGTGCTTTGTCATTTGTATTGGTTGTTGTTACTTGTGAAAACAAGTATCAGGGGACTTTTGTTGTCCATGATTTAAGACGACCCTGAGACAGGAGAAACAAGAAGGACAAACGACTTGTTTGTCCTTCCTGTTCCCCTGTCTCAGGGTTGTCTTAAAACTTGGGCGTAATCCATCTCGCCTGCGCCTTATCACTCACTTTAGCTGTACCGGGAAAAGACTGACATCTTTATTTCCTACCTGCGACACGCCACCATTTTCTTCCAAACATCTGCACCGTCGTGTCAATGAGCGCCGCAAAGATTGTCACTACTTGTAAGTTGCGCGAAGTGCACTATTATCTGTGCCATATCGGATCGAGACAAAATGGTTCAAGAAAAAATGTTTCCGAAAAACTGATCTCTGAACAATTTGTAGGGACAAAATACTTTCGAAGTAAACGACCCCAAGCGCAACCTCCGACATGAAGGTCTCACTTGAATTCCGTATTTACATTAGTTGTACTTCCAAGTTTTTTTATTTCGTTCACTTAAAGCAAAACAATTATACGGGAGGGAAATATTTTCACCATCAGATATGCCACGAAATGTTACCAATTTAGAAGTTTCCGCCTTGATAACATGTGAATGGCGTTTTAAAGTTGGTAACATCTTCACATCTTCTCGTGAACAGCGTGGATATTTTTTTATTTGTAGGAAATAAGTCTAACTAATGTTATAATCACTAATTTCCTTATTGCATTTTTCAGAGGATCAAAGAGCAAAGCTCCTGTTCAACCTCTCGTCTTGCTCAAGAAAGGTCACAGATTGGCCAGACTCTCAACAGATATTCTGCATATCTGTTTTTAATGCGAAAGCATTATCTGTCACATGGAGCGATTCGACGTCATCAGCTTTGAAATCGCGCCAAACGGTACCTTAGCTCCTTTCTCCCAATGAAGTCAAGTGAGGCCGCGATCTGATGGCTCCCAGCTTCGACAACGCGCGAAAAGCCTAGACAAACGGCACCTAGTTTTCCTCTCTCAATGGAGCGCAGTGAAGTCGAAATCTGATGGATAGCTCCCATTGGCTGGCGCGCATCATAGTTTCAAGGAACGAGGCTCCCATTGGCCGCCGCGCCTCAGTTTCAAGGACCGCCACCCCATGGCGCTGCGGGCCACGCCACCAGCGCGCCGGTAAAGGAAGTTGCAGGCCGCCGAGCGAGGCAGTGCCTGTTCGGGAAAAATCCGGAAGGGCTCCACCGCCGAGGTCAGCGCGGCGCGGAGACCGCGCGCTCGGCCGTCGCCTCCAGTACGCCGCGGACGAACTAAGGGAGCGGAAGAACGACATGCATGCTTTCGCATTCACAACTCATAAGAAGTGATTAAATGTCACTCAAGCCTTTTTTTTTGTACTGAGGAATATAGAAAGTAAATTCATGTCATTTGCGAAAGGCTCGTATTGAATGAGCCGAAGATGTGCCAAGTCTTTAAAACCGCATATTCGAGGTAACAAAGACACAGCAATATGTCACTAAGAATAATATCGTACATTAATTACAGCATGAAACGTCATACTCGATGTTACAAAGTAATGCAACATACGTTTTCTGTGAACCTGTCTTTAAGATTGGAAATGGCGTGAATACCCCATCGTAATTATTTGTAATTCTCCGCGGGTTCCACAAAACAAAATTGTTTATTTCTAAACAGAATGGAAGCCTTTATAGCGAATGTCCCTGCGTAATAAAGAAATCACAATTTCTTGTCACAGCTGTCATCAAAAAAGTGACGTTTGATATTGTACACCTAACCGGCTGTTCAAAATACAAGATAAATTACAGAAATAGCAGAACCTTGCATTCAACTATTCCCAAGTATTCAGAGATTCTGCGCACACCGAGGTGAGCTTGGGATTTATTTCGGCCACACCTGTCAGTGAAATTTCTTTCAAAAGAAGATGTCAACTTCTTAAGTACAAACGTTTTTAGTATTGGCTGCGTTACCCAGTTGCACTATCAGCTGGTGCAATCGTTCCTTGCATCAATTCTTGGCAGATGTTCTCGATTAAGTTCGACCTACTAAAAAAAGATTCATGCTTCTTAAAGAGAGTTTTAATAGACTCGTTACTCGGCTAACGTCTCACACAGGAGCGCATAACATTACAGACAGATTTCAAACGATTCAATCTGCATGAAATATAAGACACTCAGTCGGTGACGACTTTGCCGTCCTTGGGAATAAGCAAAAAAAGCTCACCCCCCATACTGGATTGTGAGCGCGCGGCGTAGCACTCGGACTTAAAGTGACATTAATGTTCCCGTATGCTCTATAACATGTACCAAAATTCGAAAGGTTAGATATAAAACGAAAGCTACAAAAAGGACGAAGCCAGAAAAGGTGTTTTGTCCTGCCTTTGGAATTTTTCTTAGTGTCCTTTTTATCATTGTCATTTTTATCTCCGTAACTTACCAACTCTCTCCAACTCGCCGAAATTTTAATTTAGTATTCTTTATGTATTAATGTGCCGAGCAACTGAGGAGGAGGACAAGACGAGAGCGCGTTGACGTCAGAACGACGAGCTCTGGTTGGAAGGGTTAGCTGGTAGACCTGAAGCTTGCAGGCTTTATCTCCCCCGCACTCGTCGAGCGATATTCGAATGCGAAAGCCGAACTCCAGAAGCCTGCGTTGCGACGTTCTAACGCGTTCGACGAGTGCAGTGGACACAAGGCTGCTGGCTTCAGGTCTAGCCGCTAACCCTTCCAACCAGAGCTCGGCGTTCTCACGTACTGGGCGATATCGTCGTCTCCTCTCCATGAGTTTCTCAGCGCATAGGTTCCGGTAAGAAAATCAAGGATGGCTTAAGCGAGAGTTAGTCGCTTTGGGTCTGGTCGCCGTTCAAATAACTAAATAAAACAAAAACGTCTTCCCAGAAAATAAGCAAATTTATTCTGTTATGTCACTACAACCAAATTAACATAAAAAAGTTTTATGATAGGGCTCCTGTAAGTGCTACTTTTTCGACTTTTTTTTATAAGCTATACAAAGTAAAAGGAAAACAATCGCTACCGCTTGAGTGGATTAGGGGTTTCCAACACGTTTCTTTTCGCTAATGTCGGGTCGAGAAAAAAACACAAAAAATAAGAGTTTATAAAGTGCTCGTTTTTTGGCTATGTTAGGTTGGTCAAAACGCAAGATGCAAAAATCGAGGCACAAAAGAGACATGCAAATACAATACGGAAGAGTGTCACGAACAAGGTTTTCTCAATTTGTAGCGTAGTTGATGCCTCGATCGCCCGCGAAATCCAGCTGATTTTGTTGACCGGGTATATCTTGAACTTTGATGACTATTGCAATAGTTTCCCCGCCAGCAGGTTTCTCGCGTGTGCTGTCTACCTACCATTGGCTGGCGTAAGTGATCCTGTGACCAAAGCGACGCAACCAATAGCGTTCTCGTTTGAAAAGGCAAAATATGCGTTTAACTACATAAACAACTGCACCAAGAACTTTACTTACCCGAAAATATATTCTGCGTATGACCATTTTTAGGTATGACAAAAGTACTGCCTAACGTTAGTTTTTATGTGAACTTAATGTCAGACTTCGGAAGTAATCCGTTACAATAAGTAACGGATTACTTGTAATCCGTTACTTTTTAAAAGTCATTTTGTAATTGCCACGTTACTTTATTTCGGAAGTGATTTGTAGCGTAATTTTGTAACAAAATATTGGTAACGGATTACTTTAATTACTCGTCACTTTTTAAAAATATGAGTATAATACACTAACTGCAGAAACACGAGCAGAACATTCAGCAGCATAAAGAGAGAATGATCAACAAAATAAAAAAAAACATCATGAAAGGGAGGATGGCCAAAAAGAAAACATGATTTTGGTATGACTGGTTAGAACTTCTAGAAAAATGTGCAAATATACGGAAGACAAAGATCAAGTAAGACAATGCCGAGTTAGCTCTCCCCTTACTTCTTTCATGATTTTCTTCTTCTCCCGAGCTGGAAAGCTACTCGTGTCTATTTGTGTTTCTCTTTTACACCGTTTCACCTTTTCCAACTTCGACGTATCCCGCCACCTGCACAGACATCAAACGCCGTCCGTACCACCTCGATTCGCGGGTTCACAACTCGCGTAACAGGCGATACGGCCTCGCGCGAGGGGATCGAATTCTCATAATGTCTTTGCTGTGCACTACTGTATTCCAGCACGCTTTTGTGGCACAGCTGGAAAAGCGCCTGGCGCGAGGCTAAGAGCATCGTCTTTGAGGTACGGACGATATTTCTTTTTGGTTTACTTGTCTGGGCATGGTAGTTGAAACCACTCCTCACTTTACAGTGAACTGTCAACATAAAGGCTCGCTTAGGCCATCTAAGGTGTGCTGACAGATAGAAGAGAACGCGTAAAGTAGTGTGATCCTCTATTGTTTTGTGAGACCGATGGCCACCGCTTCTCGCTGTCTATTCCCTCCCCTCTACAGGCCTACACGAATATTAGTATGAAAGTGAGAACCGATGAACGATCGATAACCCGTAACCGCCACTTTTTCTCTGATTGGTCAAGTTTTCGGTCATGGAATGTCCGTCGTCTCCATGGCCATCTCTTATTGAGATGTTCAACATTCAGGGCATTAGAAGAACCGAAACCTAGAGTTTCAGTGCATACTTTGCTTGCCAAAAAAACAACAAAAAATCATATTGTCATCAGCAAGAACAACAAACTCTGAACTACGGAAACACATCAAGGTAAGTTGGGACACCTGCATTCTGCATTGATCTATACTTTGTAACGTTAGAACCAAGTTTTCTTTTCTTTTGAATAACAGGCGAAACACCCGAGTCAAAAGAGAGCTTTCGTAGATCGCTTCTTTAGCTCCGAATCTCGTAGCCGAGGTAGACACTGCTACTGAGCATGCGCACCGCTAGCTTTGTCTGCAAAATTCCAGGATCATTTCCGGAGGCCGTAAGTTAGCGGGATGGCGGGTGTGGCTACAGCTTTCGGTGCCTTGTCAGCTTACAGGTGAACGGAGTGCACCTATATAGCTACTTTCTCTTAAATACAATATTTTATTTTTATAAGGACTACCATATTGCAGGCGTATGAGAAGTGAAATGTAGTGTTGAGGTACGGATTTTGAAAAATATCAAAATTGCTTTCGTATTGTTTTTCTGAATAAGTGTACGAAAAAAGTAACGTGAAAGTAAGTTGTACCGTAACGGGTAAAGTAATCCGTTACTTTTCAGCGAAAGCAATTTGTAACGGTAATCCATTCCATTTGAGGCTCGGTAATTTGTAATTGTAATCCATTACATTTTTCAAGTAACGAGGCACAGGTCTGCATTGCTACCGTGCGATACTATACGGTTCCGACCAGCCTTTCAGCATGACTATCCGCAGGGTCGATCGGTTGCACCGTAACACCTCCAGCGGTCTCAAGGCTATTTAATGTAAAGCGAAATGCCAACCTGCGACACCTGCCCCCTCCGATCACGGCACAACCAGGAGCATCAATGCCCGGCAGTTTATGTCATCTCATCTTGTTGTTACACTACTGATACGCTGAACCACACGGTCACAGTGGCGACAATTCCGGTCTTCTGTTCATAACGCACAACAGTGCCATCGCGACGTTGCTGCTATGTTGGTGGCACGCAGAAATACAGAACAACGTTGACTGCCGGTTGGCAGCTGGTCATCGAAAAACAGAACCGAACTCAGCACAGAAGGCACCCATGCACCTGCAGCGAAACCTGCCTGTCTTGAACGCAGTTTCCGCGGTTCCCTTAACGTCGTCAAAGTCGACACATCGTTCCTCAATCCGAAGGCAACCATCTTAGCCCGTGGTGTACGTAGCGCTGCTGGCATGCTCCAGAGCTTCGCTGTTTCTAACGGCTTCGTTTGACCGTTTGATAAAATAAGTGGTAAAAACGTCAATGCAACCAAAATGTTCTGCACGTTTTGACAGGGGAGACAAAATTACAAGCGGCCTTCGCTGCTCTGGAGCTAATCAACTCAAGAACATTTATTGAAACAACGCGCGCGATATGCTAGAAAAACAGGACGAAAGGAGATGAGGCAGGAGGGAACCTCTCTCGAGTCTGCCTGGAGAAGGAGAAGAACGTCTTGTTCCTACCTCTCTTCCTGTGTCCGCTTGGGTGGCGCATCTCAGAGAGGAGAAATACACGCCGTTGCTACCTTTTTCCTCTTTCCATTTTCTTACAGTGCACGACACCGTATCAGCGAGTTTCCGCGAGAAAACTAGAAACAGCTTCGCTTCTCAACACTAAAAAAACCCGGGGCTACAGCTTTCGGTGCCTTGTCAGCGTACAGGTGAACGGAGTGCACCTATATACACTCTTTCTCTTAAATACAATATTTTATTCTTTCAAAGACTACCATAATAACTGGACGTATGAGAAAGAAAAGTAGTGTTGCAGAACATCTTTGAAAAATATCAAGATTGTCTTATTGTTTTCTATATAAGTCTACGAAAAAGTAACGTCAAAGTAATTTGTAATAAGTAAAGTAATCTGTTACTTTTCAGCGAAAGTAATTTTATCGGTAATCCATTACATTTGAGTCTCGGTAATCTGTATTTGTAATCCATTACATTTTTCAAGTAACGACCACAAGCCTGCTTAATGTGACGTTTTAAGGCTTTTATCTCCATTTTATAACAATAAATTTGCACTCATAAAGTCCGGATTCCCGTCGTTGGTTGTACGTAAAACCCCCAAATTTGACTCATAAAGTCGCATTTCAGTTTAATATGTATGGTAACAAAAGCAATACTTCCAAGCAGACAACAAAAACAACATTAAATACTCCAGATATCTAGCAGTTCCATCCTTCTTTATCTCCAATAACAGGCTCTAAACGCTACAAACGTGGAAAGGGCTCTTTACAGTGGTCCGTGAGTACGACGTTCCTTTTCAAGCCTACTTTTATATTTTACCATGTACTCAATAAAACAAACAACAAGAAACACGTTTTCGGTGGTGTCACGAAAGGGATCGACAACAAAACTTTCACAGATATACAAACCATCAACGGCAGAAGGAATTTATTTTTGCCTATGATGCCATCAACGGCATCATGGAAGAAAATTCGAATGCCCAATAACCGCACTTCCCACCCTTCAGTGGAACTCGAAAAGGCGATTTGTGCTTTCAACCATATATTAAAATTCTCTGAAACGAACTTTCGCGGGCAGGCATAGTTCGCTTTTTGTCATAGTATGGCACTAAATTTGATCCTGGGAAGCAGTGCATCTTCATCAATTGACCTTTTTCACATAAAGACGATACCAAGAAGCGACAGCTCCAAGTGCGCTTGGCGTCGGAATAAGAGCTGCGCTATCTCTCCTGCCTTCCCACGACTCAGCCCCATCGAAATAGTGGTAGCACAGCGTGGCTTAAGGCGCGATCAAACCAACGCGTTTTTGTGTGCGCGTAGGCCGTGTGGCTCTCGAAAATTTCGTATTTCGTGACGTCGCGCGGATTCCGTGCGCCTTCCGGGCGGACATAAGAAAGTTGGATGATTTCAACTTTTTCTGAACGCCGAAGAAAACGCTCTGTGACGTAGTAGGGCGCACCTGCACTCGGTCAATCGGTGGAGGGCACTAGCTCCTGCTTCTCCGTCTGGCGCAGATGCTATCCACTCGCCGGAAGCCGCACCGTCTTAACCAACGCGAATGGTTGTGACTCAGGAAGCGCAACGGACACCGCGAAAACGCCACAAAATACGCGATTTCTGGGAAGCTGAGGCCTACGCGCGCACGAAAACGCGTTGGTTTGGATCGCGCTTAACTAGATCTTCTGAACGCCAACCGCAGTTCGAGCTCGGCGTTGCGTGACGAGGTCGTGAGCATGCGCATAATCCTTCTTGAACATGGTCCATTCGGGTCCTCAGTTTTGCATTTTCTCTTCTCCTTTTCCAGTCTGAATGAGCCTATCCACAATCATAAAGCACAAATAGCTTTCTAGCATTTTTCTTTCTCTAAACCGACGTTTCGAAGTTTCGAATCTATCCTGCATTCAAATGCCGAGAATTTCTAATGAATCTTAATTAACAAAACTTATGATTCTTTTTTTACTTCGTGTTTTACAAAGTTTTAGTGTAAATAATGAGCTGGTCAAACGAGTATTCAGCTACGAGCTCCTACAGCTCGCATCCTTGATGCTTCGCAGGGTTCTGGACCGCTATCTGGGGAAAGGCAATGAAACATTAATTTTTGTTTTTCAAAATCTTTGCGCAGAATGTTAATATTTTAACAAATTGGCATAGATAAAACAGATTTAAAAAACAATTTTTTGTACAGCACCTGAAACGCTAAGGTATGTGATAAAATTATTTATTGCGATGTAGCGTTTACTCGATTAAGCCTGCGTTGATTTAACATGGACGAACCGTGGCTTTTATGTTTGGATTGCGATCATGTTGGCGATTACAATTGAAATGAGCGAGGTGTTTTGTTCGTTTCTTTTTTTACCTCTTTGTGTCTTGATTGCAGGCATGGAAGGTGATTGCGCTACTCACCCAGGATCGAAAAATTTTTGGGAAGTCCCAATTTGCAAAAGAATGGTGATTCCGTGTTTACATTTGTTTTTCGACAATGGTTGTCCGAACTACTTCAAGCCCTCAAACCTACAAACTTCAAGCATCAAACCTACAGAGCCATCAAACCTACAAAAGACAAAATTGTGTGAAACAGGTCAACTAAAATGACATTACCAAATCAAACGAACAATATACCTACTGGCTAAAATCAAAGGCTGCGTTATTAAATACGCCTATTGTTGCCTTGTTATCTTCAAGACTATCACTGTAATTCAACATGACGTATCGTGCTAAGGACTCAAGTTCACCAATTAAATCGGCGACAGAAATAAAACGGCCGTGTATTATATGAATAGTTCCGTGCGAATGCTCACAAAGAGCGATACTGTAGCTCTTCAAAATTTTAGATTTTGACGAGTAGTTCCTGAAAATAAAGCACTGTTCAAATCTATGCGCGATTGCACTTCAGCTTTTTGAAACATTACATCTTGCCTCTTGAGATAAGCCACTAATTATGAGCTCTATGTAAGCATAGATTGGAGTAGTCAATTTGAAGCTCTCTTTAAAAGTACACATTTCACTGCATAAAAAAACTCTAATATGCACTAAATATGGTCCGTATTCAAATACGCGAGTACGTCTCAGCTTAGTTTGTTGATCGGCTTACATAAGAAATGTATTCTGTGCAACAGCTTTGTCCGGAGATCAGCTCATGCATTTGCATATTTTATAGCGCCTGCTCTGTAAGAAGTCATGCCAAGCAACATATAGAGACATTTTCCTCCGCTACAAAAGAGCAATATTTGTTTTCATCAACCCACGTTCAGCTTACCAGCTATGGCGGATTAAATTTACTCAACATATGAGCCCCGTTTCATGATATAGTGATATCCCCCAAGAGCAACAGCCTTTCTCCTCAACGTCATCATCATGCAACGCGATTGAGCGCTTTGGTACATTTCAGCCTGTCATCTTGTTTTCTGAGTACCCACACCACTGACGCTCTCCCACGGGCTGTTCGGACGGAAGAAAGATAAAAAAGCGCAGCAGCGACGCAAGTCCGCTTTCGCCACCGGGAGTCCAAATCCAACAGTCCAATCAAAGCCGTGTGCTCGCGTCAAAGTGCGATTTAGAGTTCAAGATGTAGCTGACATCTGGCGATGGTTTTCCACTGGAGGCGAAACAACTCTCAGAAAGGTTGATCCCGTATTTCTGAACTGCACAGCAATACACGTAAAAGTTCATGGCAAAGTTGGCCATCTCCATGTCATTGGCGATAGCCCCGGAACAGCCGGAAGCCGTCAGATTGAGTTCCTTGTCGTCACTGATGAGGCACCGTTGAGAACCGCTGCAGAGTCATGCACACGCAGAACATAATCACGATGGCCGCCAGGAGGATGACCAAACAGCGCTGTTCGACGAACTTTCCCGATGTCCCTTTATTGCTGTTGTTCATGCGTGTTTGGCGCTTGCGCATGAAACGGCGAAAGGTAGGATGATGGTGGTGTCTCAGCACCGCCACCACGAGAACCGGACCGCATCCGCACCAGAACCTCTTTGACCAGGAGTGCATCTGGAAGACAGGCTGCCGCGAAGCAGAGATGTTGTCGCACGGTACGTACCGAGTCCGGTAGAAAATTCGTCCCAAAACCGGCACTGGACTTTTCTGGAAAGCCACGCGGCACGTAGAGAAAACCGGCAGCTAAGGTAGGCTGTTGCGATGGCCAGCTTAGCGCGCCCTTGAGTTGTGGAACTCCCGGTACCGCGTCGGCAGACACACGGACCAGTAGCGGTCGATGGGCGGCTGCCACCACAGCGAAGGCGCTTGCTGGCCATCAGTGCGTCTCGCTCAGCGGCATCTCGACGTGGGCGAAATAGAAGGCGGCAGGATACGTGCGCGGCTGGATGCCGTGCAGCCTCAGCGCCGAGAACACAGCAACGACCAGCGTCAAGAGGTCAGGACGTGGCCCCAGCCAGGTGAGGTACACGAAGGTGACGCCTTTGAGGTTGGGCCTCGTCAGTACGATCAGGTTGATGGGGTTCCCTACAGTGCCCAGAGCGATGATCACGAACGACACGACACCGTAGGCGATGAGACTTGAGTGTATCGATCTGCTGCTGTGAGGAGTTATGCAGTCCTGGTCGCTTGCCAAACTGGTACTGCCAACGTCAAAGCCTCGGATGATGGTGATGACTGGTTCACAACGATGGGCAATTTGAGGTTAGCACACCACCATTGTGTTCTGCAATCAGAAACCACTGGTAAATGTTATCTCACGCGATCAAATTAGCAGACACTCAAAAAACGAGACGACATCACTGTTTCAAACCAGACTGATTGAATACTTAATCACCGTCCGAATTTCTCCTTGCGCTAAGCTAACGAACTTTAACTTAAAACGAAAACATTGAT
>JAZHYW010013952.1:0-94725 GCA_037355805.1 Ixodes ricinus | reverse complement strand
TAGGGACGACAGCGAAGACGAATCTATTCACCGGAGGCGCATAATCTGCCAAGGAGGGTGATTCGGGCTCGTTGACATACACCTTTCCGAGAAAACGTTTCTTGCCGCCGCAATTTTGCTGCTGCTGACGATGCAATTTGCGCAACTCTCGCAACCCCTGGCAGCTAGAAATCTGTCGCCATTTTGGGCTGTGAAAACGTGCCCAGCGCAATTCTCCACCACTTTTCAATTCCGAATTTTCCCACCTTTCTACAATGTTTCCGCTTTATTTTGCTTATTCTCGCTGCCGACCCTTTTTTGTGTTAGTTTCCACTGTTAGAGCCAGAGCTGCTAGCCTTGCGCCTTCTAATCACGCGGGTGTGCTCGGCATTCGCGGGCAACGAACGAAGGAATGCGCGTCGAACGCCCCGCGACCAGACATTGGGTACAATGAACACACTTCTTTGCTGAAATTATCCCCAGAGAGTCCTTCACGGTCATCGCCAGAAAGCAAGCGTCCTAACGATAACGACTTCAGCTTTACAGAAGAAAACGGCTGCCTCATCATCAGTCAAGAAGCAACACTCTCGTCGGAAACAACAATGCATATTATTCGCCGGTCGTCATTTTCTCCTTGCGGATACAATACTAAGACTAACAACTGCGTCACAAATAAAACAGCGTGGGAAATTCGACAGATATGTTGAGGAACAAACAATAAACAAATACTAAAAAAACACATGAAAAGAAATTTTTTTGTAGGTTTCTGTAGTTGCCGCTTGTTATGAATCCTTACCGGACAAAAACAATAACGATTAACGAGTACAAAATAACCTCCGGAACCAGTAGAGGGTAATAATAACGGTATTTAGTTTAGATATAGAACTGGGGGCTTTTCCCCGTCAGGTATAGTAGTTTGATAAACGAGAGGAGCTTTCCGTCCCTTCTGGTATGATGAAGATTGGTTTAAGCATGAGCGATCTGGGTTGTGCTACCTTCCCTCTTACGTAACGTAAAAGAAGCGATCCGTTGCGAGAGAGAGCTCGTATATCGAACATGTCTTTGTTTGTCGCTGTTTAGTGTGCACCCTGTTTGATAAGGGACAAGTCCCACTGAAGCGACAAACACAAGCGAAATGACACCGAAAACTTTTGAACACGTTTAGGAAGCGGGCGAAGGTATCTTTTGCGGTCTTCTAAATCCTCGTGCTTACTTCACGAGCACCGAGAAACTACAAACTTGCCAAAGTTACCCTCGCCTGAGTACGGCACGTGTTTGAGGCTTGTCGATGTCGGTTGTTTCTGTCTGTAACTCTAGTGGGACTCGGGCATAACGAATTTGTACGAACTGGCCCACTTTTGCACACCTCCGTAATTAGTTGCATTTTAGGACAACGAGTAATCTCACTATTGCTTTATTTTTCAATAAACTCACGAGGAAGTCTGTTTTGTTGCTTAGTTCCAGTAAGTGGCATAATCAAGCTGAGTGCGCAATATAAATGTCGTTAATCAAGGCCTTAAACTGACTCACGTATCCGGGTAGTATGGGCGAACTGGTGGTTAAAAGGGGGCGGAGGTGGGGGGGGGTGCTCTGTGGGATCACTAAACGACGCTTTAGATCTTACATCGGAACCTCCTAACAATGGGGCTACTTTTTGCAGCACACACACCGTCGCAGCCTCTCATAAAAACCTGGGCTTGGTCCCACCAATCCGCCCTTTGATAGTACCATAACACCGCTACCCGTTTTACCTGTCTCCTGGGAACCTGAGGTGTAGTCATTGGCGATTTTGTTTTTTATTCCCCACATATTGTCGTTTTTGTCTTCGAAACATCTCTGAAAATAAAAGATAGAAAAGGGATGCCAGTTGTAAATGTAGGTGAAGTCGGACCGAAGCCAGAACTGCTCAATGCGTCAATTGTTTTTGTTTTTCTGAGTGTGGAAGGAGTCTGTTAGTGTTGACTAGAAGAGAGGGAGATGCTAGTCTATAATGATTTAAACAGTTGAAAATTATCCGTTCAAGCTTACTTCGACAAATGACAGCAAGAAAAGCTCCACAAACATGTAACGTTTGCTACGGTGCTTCGAAGAGGCAGCGCAGCGACTGAATAGGAAAAGTGTGTCCTACGCCCTTTTTCTTTTATTTATTCCTGGTGTACGACGTCTGCTTGAATGGGCAGAGATTGCATGTCTCAGTGGACAATGTCCAGTCATAGGTACGCTACCTTTTAAAAGTAATTAGTTGCAGTTACAGGTAGTTTCCCAACAATGGAATTAAGTTACATTTAAGGTTGTTTAAAAATTAAAGCTAACGCCTCACAGTTACAGTTCATTTGGCAGAGTAACTTGGTTACTTTCAAGATACGATCCTATTTTTATGTAACTATAGAGACATTGACGACACAAAATGTTACTTACATTTGCAATAATTTGGGAGTTTGAAAACTCGAAATTTACCTTTCGAGATATATTAAACACGGTCGTGCATTATTTAGTCCATGTTGTACCGAAGCAGCAAACGTATTTCGAGGCTCTCGTCACTCAACTTCCCTCTCTTAATGTCGAAAACATCCCGCCCTCGGTAAAAAGACGCTCAAAAGACGCGCTCGACGGGAGTACAGCATTTAGTCGCGTAGGAAACTTTCTTAATGTTGGCGATGTTGTCAATAAAGCGTGTATGAACAAACACCACGAAGCACGATTGGGGGAGAAAATGTATAAAGAAAAGATAATGCGAGCCAGAAACGCGGGTCAAAACTCACCCCAAGGCGCTTGCGCAGAGTGGACGAAGAGGACTTCTCGGCCGGACACTCTTTCCTGCAGAGTTTCCTGCGGGCAGTGAAATTATTTTCACTAAACTTATAATGACGTAAAAGTGACTTTCATAACCCGGCCATGGTGACGCCTGTCGATCGTCACTCGTGATATCTGCATTGGAACGATCAATTTTCATCAAACTATTCCTCTTCTTACTTGTACCCTTCTCTCTCTCTTCTTCTCTTTCTGTCTCTCTCTCTCGCTCTTGCTCATACAGACGAACAAGACCGGTCCACTTAGAAGAATGTGGGGGGGGGGGGGGGGGAGCAGGTAGCCAGACTATCTGGGACTGGAAGATGCGAAAGACCGTTTGTATCAAACAAAGTCGAAGAATGAAATAAACAAAGACAGCACAAACATCGTCTCGCATTCTGTTCCGAATTTCCTTTTAGTTCATTTTTATGTAGTGCAGAGCAGAAGGGTCGACCACGGGCGAGCAAGTCAGCGGGATGCACCGGAAAAGATGGCGAAAATCATTAAAACGATTAGCAGTTATGAGGGAATTATGCCCAACTACATCTTGGAGACTGTTTTTTGTATGCCCAGCGAGACACATCGCAAGTCGTAATTGCGAATAACGCGCAGCAACTTTGTGGCAGATAATTCAAAATTATTTCCGAAGGCTTTCATTATGAGCTGGACGACGGCAACGCTTCCAGGCTACTTCTTTAAGTTCAATGGCGGATAGTATGTCAGTATTTATCCAAGATATGTTTGCTTTTCTTTGTTTCAGGAATATTACTTTTTTTGATGCATTAGAAAACGGCAGAAACAACTGAACAAACGAATTATAGATTTCTGAATGGCTTACACATCGTTGAAATGTAATCCAGTCGTAACCGGAGACATATTTATCAAAAGTCTTAATGTCAACAATTTCAACTCGACGGATATTTTTTTTTCAGGAGAAACTTCGTTTTGGAAATTTGATTTGACACGCGACAAAATAGTGATGTGATCATTTTGTTTTATAATTGCCAATTTAATTGCCTGACGATGAGGTCCTCAAGTTAATATGATATATCGATGAGCTTTCAAGTCTGTCACCTAGAAATTCTTCTCTTGTTGGTGCGAGAACGTAGGGTTCAACATCGTAGTCAGCCAATAAGGTAAGATACTCGCAAACTAGTAGTTTAGAGGTTTTTAGAAGATCAACGTTGATGTCTCCTGCGATGCAGAGGGTTGCGTTATCCTGCAAAGATCGGATACAGTTGCGTAGCTCGGAGAAAAACCAGGAACACTTCCAGAATGTGGTTTATAAAAAGCGAGCAAGTAGAGGTCATAAACATAAGTGATGACACGAAGTGCCAGTGATTCACAAGAAAGAAATGAAATTGTTTAAAGATGGAGTGAGTAGGCAGGCAAGCTGGTTGATGTTACGCATTTTTGAAAAACCGGAGATGGCGGACGAAAAGGGGACAACACACAAGACGTCTCTTGAGACGTCTTGTGTTTTCTCCTCTTTTCCTTTGTCGTCTCCGGTTTTTCAAGAATGTGAAATTGTTATCTCTGAATAAGACGCAGTGTCTTTTAATGAAAATTGCGATACCACCTCTGCACTTTTTGTCCCGAGTAGAAAAAAAAAGATGTAGAATCCAGGTAGCGAAAACATGTCGACATCGTCATTGTGAATATTAATTTCTGTGAGGGCAAACACATCAGCGATCGGAAGTACGCAATATACGGCTAGTCTAAACTCACCCCAGTGCATGCGCAAACTTCTAATATTAACGTTAGAAAAGTAAAAAAATTACCCGAACTTGACTGGAAGTTTTTGAGCAGGAGTATAAGTCCGTAAAGTTAAAAAAGTGGCTATAAAGTCTACATAATTTTCTCCTAAGAAGCAACGTTAGTGATTAGGAGTATAGAAGAGCCTACGTTTTGTCACAAAAATATGACCATGACGAGTCCACACATTTGAATCCTTTCTCTTTCCTCTGGTTCTCGCCATCCAGAAGAGCTTTTAGTTGTCGTCTGTGAGATTGTCGTTGAAGTGTAGTTTAGGTTGTGAATCTTCTCTTATGAGAGAGCCCAAGCTGTCACGACACGCCATTCAACACACTTGCGGGAAAGCGATGCACAACCTCAACATGTGATGGCTGGAAGTCCTCCATTTCTAGTTGCCCAACTAGACTCCCGGGAATGCCTCCAAGGTTTTCTTGATGAGCAAAGGGTAGTCCGTGAATTTCCATGTTACATTGGCGACTAGCTTGATCAGAGTCGTTCTGGACGGCTCTCAAGTGCTTGTTCGGATACCATTGACTGCAAGGCAGTTGTTTCAGTTTGAAGCTCCTTGATGATCTTGTCTTAAGCTTTTTCTGAAGCTATAAGTGAATCGTACTGTGACAACACGAAGTTCATGGATCTCTTGCATCCCGGCCATTGTGTCGTGCATAGTATCGACAGTCTGCTTCATCGACAATAAGGCATCCATTTTGGGGTGCAGTTTGTGGAGCGAGTCAACGGTGTCCAGGTGTCCTTCCAAGATAGCAGAAGATCGAGTTTAAGGTTCACCGTTTCTAGCTGCGCCAAAATGCAATGAGTTCAGCTTGAGAAGAGAGAGGGTCGATGCGTACATCCGACTTCGCTGGACCTCCACGACATACGAGGAATCGCCACTCCTCAAGATTGGCAGTGCTCATGCCTTTAAAGGTGCCGTCGGCGATGCCAGACACCTCTTTCCCAAATGATGCAGGTGAAAACAGCCAGCACACTTCATGCTCCTGCCGTCCAATGGCACAGGTTCAGAGCAAATGCCGCATACTTCGGGATCGGCCATCATATTAAGATGAAGACGACAAAGAAGATTCGCAAGAAGGTAGACAGTAGAGATAGATATAAAAGAAAATGCACTGTAGGTGAAGGGTTCCAGGCTCACCCGTGAGAACAAATGCACTGGATTACCAGATGATTCTCGTCGCCGACACCGTGAGCTTGATGGGTGAGACTTGCCAAGTGGAATGATGGTGACCCACTGCCTGTAGCCAAGTCCTCCGTGAGATATTGAGAGGAGGGTACTTGCATGAAGGGGACTATTGAGAGGTGATCCCTTACCTCGAGGTCATCGGAGAAACTGATTAGACGATAAATGAGGAGCAAATTTGGAGCCGCAAAAATGCGAGCAACTCATGTTGTCGCGTCGTCGTCGTCATCATTTAATAATATAATAATAATAATAATAATAATAATAATATCATCAATCAATCCGTGTTTATTGCAGTGTACAGGAACAACCTCGCGGTCTTGGTGCTGGCACACTTCAAACTACAAACTAATAAAAAACACAAAAACACAGTTTTTCATAAGACCCAACAAATGCAGAGGGGTAGCAAAGTTAGGAATTCTGCTAGTGAGAATCATGTGTTTGAAGGAAAGTTGAAGCGTGCAAAGTAAATGCCAAGCAGCGAGACATCTGCAACGCACACATATTGTAAAACAATAAATTTGACACAGTCAGACATTCAGCAATTTTCAGTCCTGCTCAAGCATGAACAGGTTTAAAATAAATTGATTGAAAGCCCTAGAGCACGAGTTAAATATATCAAGTGCTTCCGAGTGACGATTATAACATTCAGCCAACCCGAGGATTGGGACTAGTTGATTAAAAGCTCGAGAATTATAAAAAGATGACTGAAGACGTGTAGGTACGCTTGGATCCCTAAGACTCACTAGACAAGAGGTATGGTGAATCAATTAGGCCGTGCATGACCTTAAACAAAAACAACAAATCTGCTTTCGCCCGACGCCGGTGTAGGCTAAGAAAATTTAAAAAAGTTTAGTGCATCTTCGTAATTCTTACGAGGTACATCCTCCTTAAGATAGCGATGCTTCATAATAGAAATAAACTTTTGAACTCGCTCAATCCCCACAGAATTGGTTTGGGAAATTCCATTGCACACAACCTAGGCGTACTCCAGCTGTGACCTCGCTAGGGAACAGTACAATGTGAGAAACGCAGACGAATTTTGAGACTCTTTCGTTACACGACATGCGGCACCCAAAGTGCGGAGAGACCAGTTGACCACCTTGGTTACATGGCTATCGACTCTCAGGTTTGAGTCAAACATGACACCGTGATCTTTCATTTCATCGACACGCGGCAAAATTTCGCCATGGATATAAAAAAGACAAGATGTTTTATGCGTCTTACGAAAAAAATCATGACTTTGGTTTTAGAATGGTATTTAAACAAATATCATTTTCTAAGCACCACCCGCAGAAGGAACATGCATCTTCCTGAAGATCAGTGCAATCCTCTGGCGTCACTATTTCCTTGTAGATTTTTATATTATTGCGTGTTCAAAAACAGCCAGTGGCCTTTTTGTTGAAACCCGAGAAAAACACTCAGACAAAGAATGTAAACAAGAGAGGGAAATCAAGGCGTAAAAAGGCATGAGAAGCGACACGAAGAACATAAGACAAAGTAAATGAAGACAGACAGTAATGCGAGATAAATACACATCCAATCAGTCTCCAGAAGTACATTCACCAATTTGCTCCAAAAAGAACAGTGGCAAAAAAAAAAAAATCAAGAACACCATTACCTGCGTTACAATAGCCTTAATGACGCGCGAAGACCTGAAATGCTGTCCTTTTATTTCTAGTGGCATGCGGGCGACAGGGTTCAACATATTTGCCGCAGGGGGATAAAATGCGCTACTATAGACACAGTGCTGTTGTGTGGCACAGGAAACAAAATAGATTATAGAATCTCAGGAGAATTAATCTTGCCGTGTAAACATTTTAAGAGAAATCAAATGTCAGCAGAGATACAGCGGAGATACAGAGATTCCATGTTGTAGTGGCTACAGACACTGGAATAGCTGTATGGCTCTTTTTACAAGTAGCGGTAGTTAAGAATGTAGGCGAATTTCTCTTGAACCCGGTCAAGTAAAGCTTCATTAGATCTCGCCAACCCGTTCCAGACTACAGATGCATATTCCAAGCGGGATCGGCAAAAACTTTTAAAGAGTGTTATAAATACAAAAGGCTGCAAGAATTCACTCGTTATACGGCTGATGACTCCTAGCGTTTTCATGGCAGTAAAAAATGTTGTCTCTACATGAGAGCGAAAATTTAGATTTGAGTCAAAGTAAACACCAAAATCTTAATTATCATAATTTGTCCCGTTTTTGAGACTGTAGGTGACAACTTTCGTTTTTGTTCTATTGAGCACTAAATTATTGACCAGTCTCAAATTCTGTCTATATTTCCCTGCAGATCTTGGCTGTGCGCCTCTGACTGGATTTTTCGAAATATCTTCACGTCATCGGCAAACTGAAGAACAGATGAGTAGGATAGGCACTGTTGTACGTTATTGAAAAATAATGTGAACAATAGGGGTCCCAGAACCGAGCCCTGGAGGACACCAGCAGTGTTGTGATATGAAGACGGGTAGCATATCCTTACGTAACAAGAAAACCAAACAAGCATTGATCTTCTCGATCCCATTCGTTCGTAATTTGTTCAAGAGAAGATTATGGTCTACTAAATCGAATGCCTTGCTCAGGTTAAAAGAAATTACATCAAGCTGACTGCGCTTACTCACAATGGTTATACAGCGATATTCATAAAACACGTTAAATTGGTTATTGTGGACTGACCCATCATAAATAAGTGCTGACATGCGACAATGATGTTTCTGAAGAAGTAAGACATATATAAGTGCATCACAACTTCAAAACCCTTCGAAAACTCACAAAGTAACGACACAAGTCTGTAGTTCGAGGCCTCCGATGTTTTCCCAGATTTATAAGCCGGTACAACGTGAGATGTTTTCCATAACTCAGGAAATACACCAGACCTTACTGACCTATTAAAGAGAGTTTCTAGCGTAGGTGCGAACAGCTCGGCGTAAGTTCTAACAATGAGACCAGGAATGATTGTCAGGACCCACCGTCATTAAATTACTGAGCTTCTTTATGGCAACCAGGACATCTGACACCGTAATATAGACCACTGAAAAGACATCGAGGGTGATATCCTCTTCGTCAGGACAATCCCGCTTACGCTAGCATTTGTAAACCGAACTGAAATGAGATGCAAACATTTTTGCGATATTCGCTGGAGCTGTAATAAATCGCTCGCTTTGAATTGCCGTTATTCTGGACTTCTCTTTTTGTCCAGACCTGCCACTTACGTACCGCCAAAAATTCATCGGATTCCGCCAGAGACTAGCCTTGAGAGTGTCCGTGTGCCTGCGCCGATCCACCTTGAGCAGAGCCTTGATATGTTTTCTTAATCGACTAAACTCCAAGTACCAAGACAACATCCCTTTTTGGCCTACATTCTGTGAGCGGAATTCAATTCTTTTGGGCGTCTTCACCAGCTCTGTTGAAAACCACGAGGGGTAGATTTGTTGTGAGACCTTTTTCGAGATATATACTTCGCCATGCCCTCTTTACCCACACCGGTCATTGCGTGAACCTGATCAGTAACATCATAAAGTTCCTGAATGGTGTTCCAATAAGCTTCTGCATAGAAGTGGTATAAATTGACATAAGCTCCACGGCAATAGCAGAACTGTTCCCGCGCCAATAATGTAGATCTTGGTAGTGTCAATCGCATGTTTATACGAAATGCGGGGTGATAGTTATCTGTAGGTACAAGTGAGGCCTCTACATGGCCTAATTTGAGCATTTCAGCATCTGTAAGACAAAAATCCAGAATGTTTCCTGTGCAGTTCTTAACATGGTTATGCCGGGGAAAGTCCCAGGAATGATACCATGCTCAGGAGGTCTTGGTTGTTTTGTATTAAAACGAGTTTCAGCACTTGAGAAGACTCTTTCGCCAGTCAATACATGACATATCAAAGTCACCTAGGATAGGGACATTTCCATTTATGCTGCGCAATGCCGTCTCGAGCCTAGCCTAATTACCCGAGAAAGAAGCAGGGTCTTTTTGGGGAGGTATGTAAAAATCCCCAGTAAACATATCTTTAGTTTCGTTAGTCTGAATTTCAATCCAAATTGATTCGTCAAAAACCTCCAAATAGGGCCTCCTATAAGTCACCCTATCTTCTTCTACGGTTATCATTGCGCCACCACCTCGACACTTTTATGTGGACTCATTTTCCCGATCTTCTCGATATACCTTTAATGAGGGCGGAAAATAATCCGCACTTGCAATTTCGGATCCCAGCTATGTTTCGCTGATACAAATAATGGAGTAGAAGGAAGAACAAACCTTAGAAAAGAGCCTGGTGCTTTCGTTCCCAGTCCCCGTACGTTTTGGTAGTAAATATCTTTGAGGTTGGGGAATCACTCTTGACGTTCATACTCATCATACACGCGGCGTTCCGTCAGCCCGCCCTGGAATTCCCTGAAGAGGCAGCCCTCCGGCCAGATGCTCTGGTCGAACAATGCCTCAATGCCGTCGTCCACAGCAGCAACGAGGAATGAAGAGTACCCCCCATGCGCGTGTCCTCAATTCTGTGCATCCAAACTCCCATGGGCCGAAGGATTGTCCGACATGTTCTCTGACGTCCACCGAAGAACAGCTGGCGTCCGAACGTGTCACTAAAAGCGCACTGGAACGTCGCACAGACACCGATGCGGCACAGACACATCTGTGTCTGTGCAACGTTCCAGTTAATATTATTAGCTCAAAGAATGAAGGGATTACCGCCGGTAATCCCTCCATTCTCTGAGCTAATGATAAAAATAGTAATAAAGTTCAACACAGAAATCGACTGAAAAGGATGTGACTTTAACTGGCATGCTTCTCAAAATATATTAGAGCGGTTCTCATCTTTGGGAGATTCGCATGTGTATTTCATTTTGTGATGCTTTTTCCCCTATAATCTTCTAAAAGCTTCAGGTTACCTACAACCCTCTCACGGTTTTCGTGCCTCTTGTGTGTGTGTATTTTTTTTGTTTTTCTTCGAACAAGGTTTTTTTAGGAAACCGTCACCGTGTTCTGCGTAGCGCTATACCGGAGCCATTAAAGCATGCTTTTAAGCGCGAGCCCCGCAATCAAAGTATAACCCCGGCCCGTGGTTAAAAGCCTGCCCTGAAGGCTCCGGTAGTGCCGTACACGGAACACAGTAACGGTTTGCTAAAAGTCCCTAATATCAGGACACGCCGTCGGTAATATTTGGCAACTTTCAACGATGGTGGTCTACCATGATGTTGTGAGAATCGCGCTTTCCAGCTCCTGATTGATCGGCTTCAGAATAAAAGTGCTTGCCTACACCTTCCAGACGTGGACGTATGAGGTGTAAGATGCAGCTCGTAACTCACAAAATTAGGATTACTGCCCTCGCGGTGGGGGACTTTACCGTTGCCTCACCTGACATTTAACTGAAGAACACCGAGCTGTAGTACGGCCGACCCGTGCTAGGTGTGTTTTGACATCATCAAAAAAAAAAAAAGGTAGGCACCGCATACGTGCGTCTACATTTACGTTTCAGTCGATATAATATCTTTTTTTTATTTTCTGAGAGATCCTCCGTTGTTTTTGCTGGTTATATATCCAAAAAAGCCCCATCCACTTATTCAGCGACGTCTCAAACCAAGGCACGACATGCGTTCGGAGCAAATAGAATATTGATATAAAAATATAATCTATAATTTAACTGTTATACGTATTTACGGTGTCCTGCTACTCTCCTATGCCACCGTTTGGCGATATTTGCCGGTTAAAATATGTTGATTATAATATAATCGCATACATTGATTTTATTCGAGGTTTAATTACCTGTTTTACAATTCTTTTATAGCCTTGCGATTCTAACAACGTCGAACTTTGGCTGTAGCAACGAAGCTTTGCGCTTTCACCTTTTTTAGGAAGCAGGCAGTGCAGTGCGTTAGGCATTCATGAGCGCCTCACTTGAATGGATGTTCAGCGCGGTGGACGACACCTTCAGTTAGAAACGAGGCAAGCCGTCATACGAGTCTTTCGAAAACCAGCTGTTGAACAAGATCACAAAAGTGTGACCGGTGGAAAGAATAAACGCTTTCATAAAAAAGTTGTGTGTTTGGTGTCTTACATTAGAACAGTAAGGAAGAAGTGACGCCGCGAAAGTAACGAATTATTTTTGTGGTAACGTTCACTTACTATAAATCAATCAATCAATGTTTGTATTCCCCTTGTGCTAACCAACAGCTCGAAAGCCTACTGGGTTAAGCACACACACTTGAAATACACACAAAATAGAGACTTGTGTAAAAATATGCAAGCAAAAAAGCATGGAAGCGTAATTGCATAGCCTCCCTGTATAGTTGCAATTTAAGGCCCGTTCACACTCTTGCGACCGAGTACGACCAAGAGAGACCAGACCGGTTTCTAAGCCTCTTGCGATCTCTTAGGACCAGATGCGCTACAGTGGAGCTGGTCCTAAGAAATCGCAAGAGGCTTAAAACCGGTCTGGTCTCTGTCGGTCGTACTCGGTCGCAAAGTGTGAACGGGCCTTAGCCTTACTTTTGTTTTGTGACGTGTACAAGTTTTATTAAAAGTTTGGTTTGGGCTAGTTGGTCCATGCTGAGTATAAGGTTTAAAAGCGCAAACAGACAGGGACGATAGAAAATAACACAAACTATAGGGACAAGACGCTTGAGTTTTACACGTAAGCTGCCTCCGGCATGTGTGATATGAAAAGGTTTCGCAATAACGGTGTGTCAAAATACGAAAGAGCGGTTAACCGAACCAAACATTCTCAAGCAAAGTGTCGGGAAAAAAACAACACACCATAACAGCATTCGTGAACTAACAGCTGCGTGATATAGAACGTAAAACGGGAGAGCACCATCTTATGAAAAAGCACGACTTTTTAAATTCGATGTCAGTCTTGCGAAACAGACGGGTGCTAGATCCCGTAACAAAAATATGCCGTATTGTCTAATGATATGGACAACTAAATTACGGTATGTAATTACACAACGGATAAATTACCATTATCCGTAGTGTAACTGAACTTAATGCGAGAAGTAATGTGGTTGCATTAAAAATGGCAAGCTGTCTACGCAACTTGAGAGCGATTACTACAACAGATTCAATAATTCGGCTTTAAATTACGTTGAGATGTATTTTTCTCAGCAATTAACGGTTCCAGAACGCGAAAACGAGATATAAAGTTACACACACTCAAGCCTTACTAAAAGCGACTACCTAAAACAATTATGATTATGTATTTGAAGTTTCTTATATCAACCATACTTTTATTATTTAGAATGGAGTAGTTTTTATTGGAAATAAATGAGCACAAAACTGTCTCAAACAACATAATGGTTTAATGACATGACCAATTTTGCTGCTGTATTATTTTCTTTCACTGGACACCCAGATTTTTTTCTTCCAAGAAATGCACGGCTTACATTGCGTGTAATATCCAGCGTATGCATGAAATGAACTCGGTCTTTTAGTGATAGCAAACGACTCGTTCCTAGCACTTCGCCTCTTCGAGACTGAAGTAGGTATTGTCTCGCAACAAACCTGCATAAGGCTGCCACTCTGGGGCTTTGGTTATATTCCATTTTATTTTATTGGTTTTAATTACCAGCTTTATCTACCTTCTGGACTTGTTTCAACTATTCTGCACATAGGAGAACTAGTGCGGAAACATTAACGGTGTCGAAAGTACCTGTAGTAAGTAAACATTGCACCCAGCGTCAAAGTGACTCATAACATGTGTAATACGACGTCTCAAGAGATAGCAAACTTGAAAGGATGATAACAAAATGTTTTCAACTATGTTTTTTTTAATGTCTATTATGGAATTCACTCGGTGGATTTAGAGTGATCCAAAAGCGCTCCATGCTCGCGCCTTTTGTACGGTCAGCTTATAATACGGTAAATGCGAGCGCGCGCTTGCAATCCCGGGAAGATACCGACAAAAAACAAAAGCGTTCCAAAAGCGCTCCAAATTCACCAACTGAATTCTACTTGCGTATCTCCTGAATGCAAAGGGTGTATGCCGCAGTTGGCTGCTCTTTTGGGTAGCCTGATGTACAGGGTTTCCCAAAAATAATTTAGAGGTTTTGCTTTCTGAACAAAAATAAACTACGCATTTGCCGAGCGCTCAGTCTTCATTCAAACGAAACGTGAGCGGTCGGAGTGAGGCACTAAAGTTTTAGCGCTAACCTTTAACTTAATATAAAGTTAAGCGATTTTTTTAGAAAAAAATATCAATGGAAGAATGGGGCCCGTTTTTGGTAACTGGCGCCCTTGTGTATTTGAGTGCAACGTCAACCGCCTTTTTTCCCATTCAAGTATAAGAAGAAAAAAAAGGTATAATTTCTTAATATTATAAAGGATTGTTTTGAAATTTTGGCATCTAATTTCGACCTCTATCGCTACCTTTGGGCTGTTAACGAGCGACAGGCAACAAATAATCTCTTTTCGAGCAAAAAATAAAAACTGAAACTTTCCTTGGAACATTTTTACAAGTAATGCACTGTATTGTTAATGTGCTGTATAGGTAATGCAAAGGTAGTTTACAAAAGGGGAAAAAACCGTTATTCTTCAATGCTTCCGACGTTCCACTACCGTGCCACCCTCGATTACCATAGCAAGCCTTAGTCGCATCTTTTTCGCAAGCGGTCGTAATGCAGCTGGCCATACTTTAAAGCGCGAATCTCTGAAGCATCTTGTCGATTCGTGTCAACTTTTTGTTTACGTAAGCAGGGCTTTCACCGACACAAAATGGCACGCAAAAGAAGTGTTTTCACGAATTTTCTTGGGTGTATTTATTCATTTATTTATGTCTCGACCATTAGGAAAAAAACCATCGATTTTGACTTCTCACTTGATCCATTAACCGTCCAACGGAGCGCATCACGCCAACAAAAATACAAAACAAAAAACATCGATCTAAAGCAATCGAAAAAGTGCAGGCTCCGAATAACTTTCTCGTGAGAGACGATAAAAATCGCCAAGCTGCAGCAAAGCGTTACAGGGATGTTCGAATGGAATGCGTTCTCCAAGGAGTCTAAATGACTCGCCGAAGGGACATTTAAAACGCGTTAGAATCTGGACGCCAACGGTGGCGTTGCCAAATCCAAGTAATGGTCCGAATTTCTTTATTTGTTTTTACTTTATTCAGGGTTTAATGTGCTGAAAATGTCGTTTGTCTAGCCCAAACAGTCGGTAGATCGTCTAGTTTATCTCATAAAGAAGACGAAACTTAACATATCTGTAAACCGGGTTTTGCAGCGAAACCAAAACACGACGCTTCTGCAGTGGCTTAGGCGTTTGTGGGCATCTTTTCATGCTCGAGGAAACATAAAAAATTAAGGATTTTATCGACTGTGTTGCTGCATTTCCGTTTGAAAGATAACGTTTGTGTGTTTTGGCGGGGAGGCTTCGAACGCGCCGTGAATTTGAACGATCGCGCATACTACTGACGCTGTAGGAGGGCCTGCAGTGATCTGAGTTTCCGTGAGATCCGCAACAAATAATCATTCTAAATAAGCAAGAAAACAAACCAAAAATCTTCGAAATAGTTTGCAATGTTTGCGTCGATGATGTCTTAAGGCGTCTTCACGAAACGTCACGTGATCAACGTCCTCTAAATTTGCCGGCCGATACCTCGCCGACCAAACTGAGCCTTTCTGTAACACGCTTTTGTAACGCCTTTGTCTGGAGTCAAATTTCTCATGATATAAGTTTAGCTCAAAATTCGGCGGGCATGCGACAAAGTTTCGAGGATATTTGTGGCGCCCTCTCGTGGCGTCACGCGCTCATACATCATAAGACAAAAAAGACGGTGTTAGCAACAGACATGATAACAAAATTATCTGCGGCCAGGCCGCATGCACGTGGGAAAACACTTCGTACATATGTATGCATAGAAGATGTCGGCGGACAATTTCTGTACGAGAAATACGACAGGAACGCTATTCAAAAAGAAGCACACCCAGATAGCGTTTTCCAGACTGTCTTTTTTATGATGTATAAGCTATGCGACCTCAGCTTTAAACACATTCAGCGTTAACGATGCCTTGGGGGTCCGAAAGTACTGGACCGCCGAACGAACGCTGTGTAAATTGACGCGCGAATGTGCCCAGGTCCCCATTGGAGCGCGCTGTTCTCCCGATCAAACGTGACTGATGCAATTATTTCGCGCGGACCTGTTCGCCGTCTGCATACCGAGGGTTGTGTCCGCGGAGGCGGGAAAGGTCGGGGAAGTATATGCTCGATTCCAGGCGTGCTCCGCGTTCGCTCTCCTTTAATTAAATGAGGAACCTGTCGAGTCGCAGAGAAAAGCTAATAAAGTGCGGAACACGCTAACGAACCAGAAAGGTGTTCTTCACCCGCCACCTGCTATGCGTGTTTTGTTGTTTTTTTAGCTAGTTTGACGAGGAAAGTGCGTTACTGGGTTTGGTTAGCTTCCTGGATATGGGGAGCGTCAGCGTGAAGAGATCAAGTGTCCCCTTGGGACGAGGCTATACCTTCTGCGCTTAAACTTCTGGAGAACAAACTGTGCCTAAATCTTTACAACTAACAAAGTTTACTTTACAATGCTCTTTTATTATTATTAATTGGCACTTTTTTTTATAATGGCTTCAAACTCTGACAAAGGGCCAATTTTGAGGTGTCTTCAGAGCCTTTAACAGAAGCCATGAGCTGCAGAGTGGCTCGAGATCTGGAAGAGAGGAAAATACTGGCAACAGAAGTAGATTTTTTTCATTTATTAAATAGATTTGACTTTGGTCTCATTGCCTCTCACTAAAATGCACACCTCTTTAAATACAAAGGAGAAATATTTATCATCTAAATGGAGGCATCAAAGGAGGGCATTGCGGCAGGTTGGGTTTTCATATAAGAGATACCTTTTCTAAAAGTGGAATGTCCTTTTCTTTTTTTCTTTATTCTCATCCCCTCGCCAAGAAGAAAGAAAAAGAGACAAAGCGCATTAAAAAATTGGGCAATTACGTTCAGAAAAAAAAAGAAAGAAAAGATTTGTCTCTTTTGAATGTTGATTTAGAAACACTCCGCAGCCAGAATGTGGATAATTTTTTTTAATCACCCCTATAGATATATCGCGAGTCAAAATACCGTGCCAACTCACTGTCTGCTTTCAAAACTACATTGGCCTTAATTTAACGAGTATCAAAGATTACATTTTGCCAGTTTTATTGCTTTGACGAGCGAACGAGGGACGGGCTGGCAACGCCGGTGCAGCACCGAATTTTCTTCCATCGTCTTTGACCTGATGCAACCAAGCTCGGTCACGTATGGCGCCTCTTTCGGTATAAACCTCCGTCAGATTGCTGTTATCACCTCTGCCGGGATTTAGGAAACTATTCAGCCACGCTGCTGCGACGTCAGGACAGTCTGCATACATTGTCTGATCCAACTTTCTTTCTTGTATAACATTCCTGTCGCATTGTCCATAAAAAAAATAACAGAAACTGCCACTTGCAGACTCATTGCAAGTGTACATTTATGAGGCAACATGTTTCGACCGCGCGCCGAAGCTACTCCGTAGATGAATATGTCATCATGGTTGAGGCGAACATACCGTGATCTTTTGTACAATGCAGTGCCACTAAATAAGCTACGCTTCAAACTAATCACACTTGGCCATATTGTGTCTTAAAATCATGGTTGCCAGTTATCTAAAGCTTTATCTGAAATCACAGGAAACGCTTTTCCGCCCTCCACAAATGTGTAAACAGTTCGCGACAGAGCAAAGCGATATTGCATGACCTTCCTAACGCCGAATCTAATGCTGAGGAAGTCGCACTTTTCATCATGACGATCGCCCGTTGCGTCTGCTCTGCACAAGCACGAAGATGGCGGCGCCCACAACAATTGTCGGGGAAATGAGTGCCGATACTCTAAGCGCAGCTGTTTTAGTGGCTCTATTACGATGTATATACGCGCAGTGTGAATGGGTCTTCCAGCTTGATTGAAATCGGAACTGACTTGTATACTTCGTTTCAGCTTAAAGGTGCCCCGTGGAGGTTTCTGAGATCGTCTAAATGTGGCGAGGATTCACTCTGCGGGCTCTAAAAGCAGCCGAAAGATCCATACAATTATAAAAAATACGGTCAATTTTCTTATCAAAAAAAAAAAAAAAGGAACCAAAGATCGCAACAGCGCAACCCTGGCCGTCTCCGGCGATGGGGAGGAGAACAGTTCCGGCATCGGGACGACGGTGTGACCAATGGACAGTCGGCATTTCGTTGAGATTGCAATTAACGCTGTTATTACAAAATGTGCATGCTTTTGTGGTGATACAAGCAAATGGCAGTAGTAGAAAAATGTTATTTTTCGCGGAGACGGAACATATATAATACTGCAACAAACGTCTAAAAACAAGGACTTTTTTTTTTTTTCTGGGGGAGTGATGTGCCCGATTTTCAGCTCTCGTGCGCGCGCCGCTCGCTGGGTTGCTTCGTAGTCCGGGCTGCATGAGCACCGAGCTTTGCGCATTCGAGATATCACTCCGCGGTTCCACCGGTCGGAAGCGCGAGGATTCTTCGCTCGCTATTGGCTGACAACGGTCCTTGTTTCGGAACAGTGCTCCTCCCATCGTCCGGAGACTACCCTCGGTGGGTTGCGATCTGTGATTGATCTCTTTTTTAATAAAGTAATTGGTTCACGTATCGTGGTGATTTAAGAATTTCTAGGATGCCTAGATCCAGCAGAGTGAGTTATCGGCCTATTTAGGCGATCTCAGAAACTTCCTCAGGGCACCTTTAACTCCAAACGCAGCCGACGCTGTGAGCAGACGGGAATCAGTCCAGGCAGTGTCAAAGCGCAGCCTCATGGTGTTCGTCATGTTCATGTACGTGTTCTATCATCGATAGACAAATCATGTACAGGGAAGGTCTAAGTGACTTGCGCTTTGAAGCTGCTGATTGGTCCCTTTTAGTTCGTAGACGTCGTCTGAATTTAAGCCGAAACGAAGCATAAACACCTAAAAATGCGTTAAAAGAAAGAAAAAATTGGCGAGACATTTCTCTATTTCCAAAGATTTATAATGTATGAAGTGCAATATTTTAAAAGCGATTGTTTCTTTTTGTTTTTTTGTGTTTTTGTTTATTGATACTGTTAGGCCACAGGGGCCGATACAGAACAAAGTTCTAGCACTGCTAACAATAAAAAAAATATATACTTAGTGAGCCAATGTTTTGGCCCTATGCACGAGAGTTTAGAAACACACCCCACAAGAATGCTTAGAAAAAAATATTTAACGCACGATCAAGCCAAGCACGGCCAAACCGCTCACGACTCAAAATGAATCGCAAAACGTTCATACGCTTAAACGTGTAAAAAAAAAATACAATAGCCTGCACTATATTACGCTATGCAGGCGCGCACATTACTTTCAAATTGGTTTAGAGAGTCCACTTGCCACTATACCACAGGGAAGAGGTTCTATTCCTCTATGGTTCATGGAAAGAATGAATATATAAATGTGTCTTTGCGTGTCATTAAAGGTGTGATTTCATCTGGATAGTTGCTTCTGGCTGGACGAGATGTCCGTGGCTTTATGTAAAGTTCAGCGTCAAAGTTGAAAACATTTCGATGCGTTGATTAAAGAAATTTTAACCTAGTTACTTTTCGCCTTTCTTCAATATGTTGCAAGTTAAGTATTTTCAACCTGTGACAATACAAACGATGCTGCTCTCCTTTGAATCCGGTCAATCCTGTCGATTTGGTGCTCTCTAAATGGGTCACATACTTCACCTTTGTACTCAGATTTGAAGCGTACTAGGTTTAAGTGGTCGATTAATTTACCTTCTGAGACAGCAGAGTTTTAGTTTCCGCCTTAATGACCATAGTCTTCTTTCAGCTGAATAGCAGATATTGTTTATGAGTATTTTCCAGCATATATCGTTAGTTATAGTGAGTCCCAAATATTTGAAGTGACTAACGCGCGTCGACGGTGCACCATTAAAAACAATCAAATAATATTATGTTTTTAGTCTTGTTTATTGTCCTTGCAAACACGTTTTTTTAGTTGATTTTTATTTTTCATTGCACGCACCATTTATTAATAACTTTTAATGCTGCGTTCAATCTGGCCCGGTCCCCTTCACTTGAGATTCTTGAATAAATTAAAGAATTGTCGGCAAACAGGCGAACTGCCAAGTTAGTGTCGAGCTTCTGCAATATAATTTATGAAACCTAGCAACAAAACGAGATCCAGCACTGATCGCTGAGGAACACCCGATGTTAAGTTTAGAATTTCCGACTTTGCGCCATTTACTTCTACAAGCTGTGCTGTAGACTGGATCCATTTTACAATATTCAAATTAGCGCCAAGATTAAGTAGTTTCGTAAGAAGTTTTGCGTGTGGGACACGGTCGAACGCTTCCGATTGCTCGAGGCATATTGCATCTTTCTGTCCTTTTTCACTTAGGATTTTCGCAAAGTCATGGACGGATTCAACAAGCGGAGTTACTGTCGACAGCTGCCTCCTGAGACCACGCTGATTAGAATTTAAAATATTCGAATTTTCTAAAAAGCTAAAGAAGCTTTTCGATATTACTTTTCCAGTATCTCGTAGCACGTGCAGGGAATCGAAATGGGTCTGCATTTTTTCCCACTGTGCCTGTACCCGGACTTGTGGATAGGTACGACTCTTGCCAGGGTGTTTTTTTTAAGCTTAAGCAGATTTGTTTTAAAAAAAGCCGCGAAAGTTACAATTATGCCGCTTGTGGAGGTTAGTTATACGGCCAAAGGGATATATTATGGGGGGCTAATCGTAACGATCATTCGGCTAATTAATTAAAATTTGTTAATTAACTTTTTAATTAATGAATATAGACATATGGTTCTAATTAGAAACTTGCTCAGCGTCATCGAAAACTCCTTAATCAGTCATTTTCAGAAAGACTTTGAGCGCGTGAGAAGCGTAGTAGTGCACTGAAGTTACTGCTCGTGGAGCAGGTAAAAAGCTAGAGGTTGCGTTAAGGCGCCCGCGCGATTTTTCCGTCTCTTATCTAGCCCCAGCCTTGTACCTGCTCCACGAGTGGTAACTTTAGTGCACTACTACGCTTCTCACGCGCTCAAAATCTTTCTGAAATGACTGATTTAGGGGTTTTCGATAACGCTGAGCAGGTTTCTAATTAGAACCATATGTCTATTTTTATTAATTAAAGAGTTAATTATCAAATTTTAATTAATTAGCTGACTGATCGTTACGATTAGCCCCCATAATATGTCCCCTGGCCGTATAACTCACCTCCACGAACGGCGTAAGTGTAAGTTTCTCGGATTTTTTAAACAAATCTGTTAACTTAATAAAACACCCTGTATATATATATATGTAATATCCGGAGTCATCGCCCACCCCCTGCCGCCTGAAATTCATAGAAAAAGTGGGGTGGGCCATGTCTCGGTGGGTGAGCACAAAAAGTTAATAAAAGCGGAGAAAGCCGCCCAGTTTTCTCTCCGTATCTAGCGCTGCTACGCAACAGATACATTAAACTCAAAACTCGATTTAGTTTTATTGTTTTATAAAAAAATGCTCACGAAAGAATGTTTTACTACCGCGAAGTCCGTTGCTTGCATACACGCTAGGAACGCCACCGATCTGCATAGAGCACGAACGTTTGTTCCGTGAAAACACGTCAAAAGAGAAGAAAAGAAAAAAATTCCGCAAGGAAATAGAAAAACCAACCAGGCGCAACGAGCGAGCGAGGGAGTGGACGAAAGAAGCGACGAAGAGCGATGCTGGGAAAGCGGTAAAGCCGGCGATCGCGTGGCAAATTCTTTGGCGTCGGGCCACGTCGGGCGCCTTGTCAATCACAAGCTCTTGCGCAACTTTCTTGTTTTTTGCGTACATGCGTGCGTCCGTGCACGGCGTGCTATCAATAGGGGTTTGGGGCGCTCTACCAACTTCTGTGTCGGGCGTTCCAAAAAAGCTTTATTTACCTGTTGGCTTTGTCTAAAACATTGCACAACCGCGGTCGCGACGTGCGGGAGAAGGAGCGGGTTCGCGGCGACCTTACTTCGGCGGAGACAGACTTCGACCTTACACTCCGCGGTTACATCCCAAAATATGGGGCGTACGCTTACCTCGCGATTCATGACTTTATTAATGCTTGTGTTATCTTTCCATTCTTTTTTCTTTGTCGGATCGATATTTTCGTAAACAAAACAAACTTTTATTTTGTTATCTTCATCGTTTTCTTTTCGCATGGATACACTACCACTTCGGAGTCGCTCACGCGAAAAATGCGTAAGCAAAGAGAGGGCCCTTCTCTCTGTTTTACTTTGTTACGGACGTCCTCCAACTGTGAGGTCCGCGGCCGCGTCATTGGGGTAGGATGAGCGTTTGCAGATCGCGGAGTCCGCGTTGGGGTATTTGAAGGGGTGGGCGAAGACTCGGTGTTTTTTTAGAAATCGATATTGGCCCAAAATTGGGGTGGGCGAGGACTCGGGGATGGGCGATGACTCAGGATATTACGGTATATATATATATATATATATATATATATATATATATATATATATATATATATATATCAAGGTATAGGTCCCATGACATCGGGTCTGGTGACGTCATTTTTGCCGCAACATATTAGCCGCGAGCGAGATCGACTAAGGGCGCTCCGATCGCTCGATGGAGACGTAGGGACCAGTATATTGAGTTTTCGAAGATGGTTTTCGCCGGCGCACGCAACGCTCTCCGCGACCCACTACGATACCCGGAACTCTACAGTCAAGGCCATCAGGCGCGCAGGCGCACTAGTGGCTTCTTCGTTGCGGAGGGCTGGAGGGGGAAACGCGGTCTACGAAAACTCTCTTGCAACACACGACGGGGCACGGTGTTTTCTCCGTTTTGCTTTGCTTTGGTTCTGTGATTTAACGCGTAGCAGCTGCAACTATTCGCTAAGAATATTTTGTCCTTGCTATGCCGTGCGTACGACTAAACCTAAGAACAAATCCGAATACACCAGAGACAGGATTGAAAGTTGTGTGTAGGATGTGCGATGGAATCCTGCGATAACATGCGCTCAGCCTCGGTCTTTGGCCGAGCTGTCTTCGTAGGAAGTAGCGATTAGAACTCCCATGTGGTTGGCAGGAAAGTAGACGTTCGGATTTCTGGGAGTGTAGTATCGGTGGAGAGCAGCGCTGGATGTGAGTCGGGACTCTCGGGATACAATAAAAGCCGCGATCGCGATCAATCACGCGTCGCCTACCGCCGCAAGGTGAACGCACTAAGGCGACGTTTTCGACTGGGCGCTGATTAATGATCCCAAATGTCTTCATACCCAGTGTGTGAATGTTCCATCCTGGCGACTCGAGCCTCGTTGCCACTGCTATCGATGTCATTTTATTTTGTGCCGTGTTGTTGAAGTTATTTTTGTTGAAGTGGGGATACGGAGAGCAAGTCATCTGCTCCTTGCGCAGGAGTCGCGGTGACGTCAGAACGACGCCGAGCTCTGATCAGCTTTGATTGGAAGGATAGTGGGTAGGCCTCAGTGATAAATGCCTTGAGGTTTACACTATTTTTTTTTCAATCAGTCGATAGGAGCTCGGCATTTTCACATCATCGCGACCCCTTCGCTAAAAGCAGACTAACTTGCCCTCCGCATGACTTTTGGAGACATTATTCTCTCATAGCGGGAAACGTCACCGCATGTAGGAAAGATAAATAAAGTAAGGAGGAGCAAAATTATTGACCATGGGTTCGAAGAAACTGTTGCCAAAACTCGGCGAAGGTCAGTACGAGATCGTTCTTGCCGCGGCGGCGGAGCGGACGACCAGTCACCCGATCGCGTCATATTCTCGTGTGTAAACCAATTGAGAATAATATTTGGGACAAGGCGTTTGTTCTCCAGTGTAAACATTTCGTATGGGCAGCAAGAGCTGTGGCATGCATTTTGGTGGCGTTCCTAGCGTGTTATGGGCCTGTGTTCTGGATGCGAGGAGGAACGCTATTCTAAAACACTCTCGACTAACTTTTGGAACGAAAACAAAAGGGTAAACAAACAATACGTATTGTATGTTGTCGCCATTTTTCGTCCGTCATTGCCGGTTTAGATATGTGTCTCGCACTTAGCCCTGGGTTACGCCAGAGACACACATAATTTAAACGAGGAGGCAGCGGTTGAATGTATGTAGACTCGCAGATATGATATACTTGAAGTGCCGAGTTATGTATTATAGTGAATATTAGTGACCAAGTTAAGTTGCATTATTACAGTCTGTCATGTTATCAAATTGTGCTTTTTGTACACTAATATTGTGCATGCAATGTACTCAGCCAGTATACATTGGGGTCTACATATCATTATTAACGCGGTAGCGTTAAGGACTCGTGTCGCAGAAAAGCCTGCGTCGGTGGAGTGACGCGAAAATCCTGATTGGTCGACGGTCATGACGTCACAGCCACATGACCTCGCGCTGGAATTTCAAACAACCCACAACGCTCACGTGGAACGTGACATAGCCCGTGAAATGAAAGAGAGTAAAACATGAAATGTAACGATAATTAGAGGTTGCCACATCTCGCAGAATGAATTCACTTTATAAAGTAATTATTTTTGCCTTAAAGAAAAAATTAAGAACGTTAGTCAGTGTTCGAAACACGAACCTTCGGTTGCGTGTCAGACGCACTACTGACTAAACCACGCAAGGCATGCTTGCACGGCGAATAAGAAGGCGATGCAGACCAGGCCCGATAACGCTATCGCCTTCCCCTCTTAAAGGCGAAGGTTACGCGTCTCAAGTTTTTTCTTTCTTTTGTTATCAATTCCGTCACTTTACCGCTTAATACCCACATAGGAAGTACGAGGAATTCCCGAGAAAGAGAACCGTGTTTTTCGGCCCGGCCAGATAAACTATACGTCGCAGAATGCTCAAACTCTGGTGAAAGTTGAGGTAGGGGTTGGGATAGAACGCGAAAGATTGAGCAACTGACGTTATCTGGATCAAAAAATAATTGAGCAGAACTAACTGTCTCTATGAGCCGGCGTCCACCTATGCCTATGCCGTCAAGTAAAGAATGACCTTATTTGCGACTGTAGCATCCATATCAGTGAAGCAAACTTGTCAGTGAGGAAGAAAGACTATATCTTTCTGGCTGATAAGTTGCTATGTACTGATATAGATCCCACGAGTGTTCTGACAATAATTCATGTTTCGGCAATATTAGGCTTAGGTGGACGTCAGCCCATGGACAAAGTTGAGTTTTTCTCAATCATCTTTTAATCCAGGTAACGTCATGTTCTCAAACTTTCGCGTTCTATCCTAACCGCTATGGCGTCACACTTTCACGTAGTTTGAGCTTTCTGCGATTACATAGTTTATATATCCGTGCCGCGAAAAAAACGCTTCTCTCTTCTGAGCTTGGGCACGCTATTCCAAACTTCTTTTTGAAAGACTCAGGGAGCAATGGCGGCCGATGTGGAAAGTTCGCCGCCCAAGTTTCCCACTGAACACTTGTCATGCAACAGGGCGTGTCTTCTCATCCAGTAAACATGCGGCGAGAATTGACAGGTCACTCACTCAAAGGTGGAGATATTGCATGTTTTTTGAAAAAGTCTTTTGGCAGTTTTATTTACGTGAGTTTAATGGGAGATAACTTTCAGGTTATGCTCATTATCAGCATATTTTCTACTCTTGCAGACCTTGTAGAGTGGCGCAAGACCCTATAGTTTGTGCACGTGCTTTGCTTCGTTCCAATGAAGTGCCTATCTGTCAAACTCTTGTTTCAGGGCAATAGCGCCCAAAGCCGAGACGAGCGGTGATGCTGGCCATCCACAGGACGATAATATCGCGGAGAGCCAGGGCACGCCTGTGTTGCTGCATTATTGCAGGTGCAGGCTATTCAGTTTGATATATAATATACCGCTTCTGACATAGGACTAATGCTAGAGTCTCTATACCTAGAACGATCAACAGTTTATTTAAATATGCTAGTTTAAAAATAAGATCGTTTTTTTCAACCACCAGACGGTGGTGTGCAGATCAGGTGAGTACTTAGTCTCTCATCGTGCTTTTTAGCAAAGGTTGACCAAGAAACAAAGTCCCAAATGAGCACTTGACGGACTTTCTTCAGCGTCCAATATTTTAGAGGCCTCATAAAAAAAATAGAATTTCTTTTTTAACAATTCGGTGTTCTTGCTTTTTTCCCTGGATCATAGGACTGAAGTTTCAAACTGCCGATTATAGGTTCGGTCAGTGTGGTATTTCAAGAAATTCATTTTAAATAATTACAATCCTATTGTAGGTTCAAAATACTTGTTCCAAATCGCCGATGAATAACCTCTAAGTAACTATTTCCCCCTAAGCTAAAACTAAAAAACGCCGCAAAATATTATCGCTGATCTATTCCCGTCACTATCCCGCAATCCCCACGTGCCAATCAAAGACATCTTAGCACCCCGTTGCTCACGGGCTGCCGTTACGCACCTGTGGATTGATGCACCATGAAGCTCAACTGTACTCTGGGGTCTGAGCGAAGGTGAGGTAAATTTGGGTCTTGTCGATGTCAATGCGGAACTTGCGTGCTGTCCCCTGCCTCATATCGGCAGCACGTACTACGGTTGGGAAGGTCTCGTCTACCGTAGAGACACATTTCATCATTTCAAGCCAATTTCTTGATAAATTTAGCCACCAGACGCATGGTGATCAGTAGAGTAACTTCGGGAACTGAAGTAATCTTATACAAGATTATTTCAGTTCCCCTAACTAACACCTCTTTGTTGAACTCGGCAATTTTTTTTCGCAATTCCACGTGTCCGCAAACATTGTCACCGCTCGATGATGTTTACAAGTAAAATTTCTTTAACGAGGGGTTTATCATACCTTCGTAATCAATACGGCTGGTACTAAGAACTGTTTTATCCCAGATGTGATTTGTTTTGCTTTTGTTTCTCCTAGTTTGCATCTAGTACTGAACAGAACAAAAGCATGCAGAAGCGAGGAATCAATATTTCTTACCCAACCCAGGCCTTTTCTTCGTGCAGCCTTTGTAGGTTGCCCAAGCGGAGAAATAGCACGAAAACTGTTTGCTTCTCCAGTAATTGGATTCCTGCCCGCGCGTAGTGCCCCAAGCAAACAAAAAAAATCAATAGGGTTCGAGGCATATAGGACGGGGGATTCGTTTGGTACGCCCCAGGGTAGTTTGTGCAGAACGATTTCCTTTAAACGAAAAACAATTTCTTTTTTGTTTTTCAGTATCCATCCACCTGGAGCACAACTTAAAGTACACTCCAACTGTTTTTTTTGTTTTTGTTATTTTTCTTAAGGGAAGCACGAGACACAATAAAATAGGATGAAGTACGCACACTGCGCGAAACTGTTAGTGCAATAACAAGATCGGAACTTTTTTATTTTATTTTTTTATAACTGGGCAATGGCGGGCCTTATGTTTTATACCGTAATTTAGGACCCGAAATCAACACTTTTAAATTCACTAGTAGTTTCACTGACAGCCTGTTGGCTTTAAAAACAAGTTAAAAATATAGATCTCGCTAATCCGTGCTAACTTTAGCACGCTACGCGCATCCCTCAGGTCATTTTGTAATGTCGTCCAAACCAGCCATAAGCGGCGCAGGACGTTGAGGAACTGGAGGAATGGACGGGTGGATGCTGAAAGCTACACACATCGAAGCGAGTGGCGGCTTGCGCCACTGTAGTTGATGAAAGGTTAAGAGTTCAGGGGATGCTCCTCCCACCTCTTTCCACTTTAGCGGAGCGAAGGCTGGAGAGGAGGTGACCTCCCCTCACATTGTTCTTTCTGCTAAAGGGAAAGAGAGTGGGAGGAGCTTCCCCTCAACTCTTAACCTTTCACTGACCATAGACAATGAATAACCTAATGGTCTACCAGAAGGTAAACGTTCGGCAGCCCTCTGCCTGGTTGGGAATAGACATGAAGCGAAAAATAGGGACTTTAACCAAACATTTCATAAACATTTACCCGACGTTTCGGGACCAGCCCGGTCCCTTGTTCACGGGTGAGTGACGAGAAGAATCACGCGTCGCTTATATGCACATACGGACGTAGGAAGCTTTGCTGACGTCACGCAGTCCCGAGACAGTGAGCTTCAAGAACGATTCACGGTTCCCCTTTGTGCGTTGGATGAACCAAGAGTTTACGAAGAGCCGCTTTCGCCAACTCCTCGCCAAGGCCCGCATGGTGCTTCTTTTGAAGTCGACTGTGTGGCTTGCTGCTTCTGCGTGTTTCGCGACGGTGCTTGCCTCCCCATCCTTCTTCCGGACATCGTATTTGTGTCGCGTAAGCCTCTCTGCGAAGTTCGCAAAGATTGCCCGGCCTCATGCGTTGGTGAAAGTAACATGTTTTAGGCCGTACATACATAATCCAGCCCTAAATACATAATCCACAATTTTTTTAAATGTTTGCTGTTTTTATATTTTTTATAAGGGCGCCAATATCTTGAATGTCGTCAGTTCCAATACGGGCAAAAAGATTGTTTTGCCTTCGTGCGATGCCATTGTGAAGACGTCCAGGATATGAAGCGTAACCGCGTCACCGATTATCTTTTTGCATCACCTCTATCTTAAGGCTACTTGCAGGCTGCAATGTTTTATTATTTGTCGTCGCCCATACCGTATATATATCTACCTGGTGGCTGGGGACGATACTAAACGAAGAAAGCGAAAATATGTTTTTCGTTTACTCTTTGTCCCCAGCGACCTGATAAACAATGAGGTATGTGCAAAAACAAAACAAAAAAAACATTGAATCCTGCAAATACTGAAACAATACAGTGGAGGCCAAACGAGAATGGATGGTGGTTGCGCTTATAATCTATTGGCGTAGCGACGGCAAAACTCTGTTTTCGCCCACACTGGAAGTGTCGACATTCTAGATGGCGGCTTCCTTAAGGAGAAGATCTGTGGAAGGATCCAATCGGTAGTTATGTTTCCCACGCAGTGAAGTTGCTCCGAGTAAATCGTTAATTTCTCAACAAACGACGGATAATAAAAGAGAAAAGTAATGTATACTTTAAGATCTGTTCTAAGCCGACAGCATTCTTCATTTAGCTATACGTCAAAGCACAAGGAAAGGCTACAAGACACATTTGCACAGACATATGGCAAAAAGCGTAAGGTTACTGCACCTTCACCAAGCATTATTAGTTCAGCCGGCAATAATGAACTCATGGAAAGACGGCAAACGCCGGGTCCTTGCGCTTTTGGCGTGGCTTGATCGACTCTCTCTGCTCGTTGCGTCGGCTGTGCTCTCGCTTAAACTTTAAACGAGGTAGTTATTGATAGTTCGTATCACGATTTGCTTTTGGAATGAAATATAGGTGCAAAAATCTGCTTGCTCGTTAAAAAGGCGCGAAATCCTTGAAATCAGAAACAAAATGCCTTCGGCGATATAACTTTACTTCAACGTTAATTTTTCTGTTGAAACCAGTACACTCGTGCTGTTCCCGACTGAAAAAAACCGGTCACAGTCCACGAAACACGTACGAGTGCTCAACATCGCGCCGACGAGGCACTTTTATTGAACGATTGACGTGTATCGCCTTAATGATGCCCCGCGGTGGGCCACTCGAGCCGTACCTGTATTGTCTCGAATTTCTGGGATATACCGAGCAGCCGCACACTGCCTCAACCACGATGCAGTCTTATTAGAGTGAAATCGACCATTCGTACTGCGTTAACGGTAATGAGGTGGAAACGTTTGAAACTTGGTGCAATTGATTTTTTCTCCTTTCGATCGCGCTCTTTCCAAAGTGGGAATGGGTCGCCTCTTCTTTTGTGGTGCAGAACCTTCTTATTATGAGTAAAGTTTACGAGACTAATACTGGTAAACTTTACTCTGTCAAGTTGTACACAAGAAACATGAATTCCTCTGGGATATAAATATAACCCACAAAAGAATGTGACGTGATGTAATTTGGTATATTATTCAGGCGCGCCCTACTCGAATGCTTAAGACTTCGTCCCTGTCAAATCTGTAGCAAAGCCTAAAATCTAGACGAAAAATGAAAGGGTACCAGGTTAATCACTTCAAACCCTCTTCCATTCAATGGTGAAAAGACGTGGGAGCGTTGCAAGGCCCAAAAGCCTAGTGCCAATTTCGTAGATTGCGTTGCTTGTCTGACAAACGTCCCCCCCTTTCCCTCTTCAGTTAGATGGATTTATTAAACTTTGCCATCAAGGATGGGCGAAATACTTATAAAAAATGTTTCCAAATGTGAATACAAAATACTCCGAAAAGAAAATGGAAATCAAGTAAAGAGTGAGTCTGCATGTCAAGACAAATGAGCGCTGTAAAAGAAATGCCAGCTTTTGAAATCAAACTTATATGGTGTAAAATGGCAACTTGCAACTTAATAAAAAAAACGAATTTTCGGTCAATGGGTTTAATAAATATTTGACCACTACTTTGAGAAAAAAATACTCAAATGAAGCAATGTTTTTTTTTGTTTTGTTTTTAAGGGGCAAAGATAGAACGCGTTCTTTTTTTTTAACGTAATAAAAAAAAGAAAGATGTTTGCACAATATTTTCGCCGTTAAGGCCAATACGCACATCGGCCTTTGAATGCGCTTCAGTGCAGAGCGGCGTCCTTGCGGCTTGAAGGGGTCGCTTGCGGTAAGATGAGCGCCGTCGCGCGATGCTACGCAACGCGCCGCAAGGGAGTGGAGACCTACTCCAACCTTGAGGCTTGAACGCGGCAGTATCGGTAGCGCGTTGCGGCAGACCAATCAGAAGGCGAAACAAAGGAAAGAAGCGCCGCGCGCTCGCTCCCGCATCTCAACGAGCCGTATTCGGGTCTCCGTTCACGGAGCTTGATTCTTTTTCGTTTTGGGAAGATGTGGGGACTTACGAGAGCTGGCATTTTCGAAGGCTGCAATGCTTCAAGCCGGACAGAATGTCAAGGAAGCCAGCAGGATCGTCCCAAGATCGGCCACTTCACACGCTGTCGCCGGGCGCCGCCATGTGGCCATGGCGGTGAGCCGCTAGCGATGATGGCGCGTTTCTATTGGCTCTTGGCTGCTGTCGGCTGCGTGTCAAGCGAGCTGTGTGTACAAGCTTGGCGTAAGCGCTCTTCGCAACGCTATACGCGTCCACTTGCCGCTACGAAACGCACCGCGCTCAAACTTAAGTTTGCACGTGGGGCTTTAGACGCAATTCAGGTGGAGATCACGGCCCGCTCCAGGTCCCGCTCACAGGACAGTGGCCCCACCCGTTACTACTGGACTGGTTTGGTTGCTCGGCCGAACGCGCGCGGAAGCCTAGTGTCTCCCTTTGCGGCATCCGGTGCGTCTAGTCTGGCGTCTAACACCGCCTGCTAGTGCTGCGAGCAGACGCGCGGAAGCCCCCGGCATCGTCTACTATTTCACCACCGTCAATCGTCGTCTGCAATGCCCGTGAGACGGGGACATGAAAGCAGTGCGTCGACTTCCGTTTTCGCCTTCGTCCGTCTGCTATTTCGTTGCCGCCTGCAATGCCCAGAACATGCGACCATGGAAGCGGCGAACTAGAATTCTATCATGCCGAGCCATGGCCCAATACAACCGTTATCAGCGTCCGTCGATGTGCGCTAGAAAGCAACCAAGAGGACAAAAAAAGATTTGCAGTCATTTTAAGTTTCCTGTTCTTGTTGTTTTTCGCATGACATCCGCGAGCGAGGTGAGTGGGCGTCGTGACGCACAATTAAAACGCGACCTAAAAATATTCGTTTCGGCAAGCCACGTGCACTGCAAAACTTGAGAGCTATACTTTCCCTTCGAAGCAAAATGACGGGAACATACCTAAGCAAACCTGATGCGAGGCTTAACACCCGATTGCCTCCAGCCAAATGGCTCACAAATTCTTACCTCTGTAAGAATCTTCTTGGTCTTGAAACCATGCTTGCATCACGACGGTTGCCCAAATCACAGAAGCAGCGGGTTGGCTCTTAAGAGAACGAGCATCTTTATTCAGCATGAACACGCGCAAACGAACAAATCAATCCGGATCAAGCAACATGGTCGACGTGGAACGCTAAGGTTAGGCCAGTCCCGCTACGAAAACAAGCACCTACACAACGCTTCCGGAGCCGCGTGCTTGCGACAGTTGTTTGTTGCAAACTCTGTCGGTCAATGAGATCTTCTCGTGACACCTTGGTGAACGCAAAACGACTCGTACTCATAAAAACAGACGATTTCGACAAGCTGTGCTCTTTGCGTACTCCACACACATCGGCAACCATGTTTGTTATCGTTCCACACCAATGCGGAAAAGGCGATCTTGGGATACCTTTGAGAACAATAATGACTCTATCTAGGTTATTTGTTTCTCAAACATAAAAAAATATTGTCGATAAAAGTACTATTGCGGTACGGAGCAACAATTTCACAACGAACAATCCACACGTCAATCATCTCTCCAACCAATGGGAGCCGAGAAATGGAGTGTAGTTTACTACGTTCCTGGGCGGGGGCGAGGGCGGGCTACCTCGACCTAAATTGCGTCTAACAGCGTCAATATTGCTCCTTTTTGTTTCGTGAAAAACATTTAGAAACAAATATGTGTCCCATATAAACCCTAAAAAAATATATCCATTTTCCAGTTTTAGTGTTCATTTATGTAGCAAACTATCTTCAAATAACACCTCAAATTGCTCCCATACATTCCACAAAAAGATATTACAACGCGAAAATAAAGTAGCACCGAGAAAGCACCTTATTAAGTGCGCCACCGAACAAGGACATCTGTTTTCCACTGATAGATCTTGAACGGTGGCTTTCTTTTGCGCCGCCTAAGAAAATGCATTATACGAAACGCTGATGCCTACAATGTTCAAAATGATATATTTTCAGAACACAGCAACGAACCTTTATCTCGCCTCTCGCAGTTGAGCTGACCCACGAGAAAACTCCAGCTGCTACCGTGTCTCGGAGGGGAAAGAGCAGATCGCTGTCGCACCGGTCACCCTGAAGCCGCGTTAAGAAAATCACGGATGTTTATATTTTCCGAGCTGGACGTATCTGCTTTTATACTTCTTTCTAAAACGATGTCAGGGCATGACACGTAGGGGAGGTGTTCACCGCCGGCATTAAGTGATCAATGGATTTAAGGAAGGCGCTATTCGAGAAGAGCTATAGACTCGCCCATAACACTCGACGTATTTTTATTGCAGGGTTCGAAGCTACTTATAGTGAGCGCCATAAAGGCTGCCCAATCGGTATTATTGACCGGATATGAATGAGGCGGGTAGAGCCATGGGAGAGGGGCAATAGAGTGTAACGAATTGGGGTAAATTTAGGTATACAGAGATTGTCACTGGGAACGACCTTGTCACAGTATTTGGGAAGGCAAAGAATACAAGAATGAGCAAGAAAGCACTTGCGACACTTAATGTGTCGCATGAATTCGTAATCATCGAGAAGGTGCTCTGCCTTGACATCTGCGTCGACGAGTGGTGTTTTGGTCAGTGAGTGCCCTGTCGCGTGGTAATTTCGCCAGAGCGGTATGTTGTGCTGCCGAATGCTGCCTGCTGCGGGATGCGGAAACTTGGCCAGTGTAGTAGCTCAGCAGTGACAATTCGGACTGTGGAGCAGTTTGTGGAGTAGTCATTTGGTTACACAGTACGCTGTGGAGAGAAACATATGTAGATTATTGCTCGCCTTTCATTCATTAATTTATTCATTTATTGTGCTATTCAAGCCTTTTCTCAAGCACATTACATACGGGGGGAATGTACACGCACAAAAAACACAAGAAACGTAATTACATATTTGCATCATACCGAATAATTGCAATAAACAAGAAACAATTGCAGACGAATATGATGTGAACAAAAATACAAATATTTGAGCTATGTAGTAGTAAAAATGAAAAATTATAGCATTACGAAACAAGGTGGAGTCAACTATGGTCACTATATCAGGGACCTTAAACTCGTCAAACAAAAAGTTGGAGCCGAAAGTTCGCGAAGCTCGCCGATCGAACGACGGCGACAAAAGTGCGAAATCATCGTTCTCATAGTCCAATCAGTGCGCTCCGTCTACTTTGGCCCAAACTTTGTGTTTGACGAGTTTAGAGACTCATATGGCAGTTCGTTCCAGTCTAAGATGGTCTGCGGGAGGAAAGATCGGTTAAAGTAATTAGTGCGACCTGGGATCCGTGACACATGGAAGTAGTGGTTTAGACGTGACGGTGATATTTTAGGAGGAAGAAGTAGGGAAGAATGGAGTATTGGGTGAGATCGATCAACTTTATGAAATAAATTTAAACGTGGCATTTCACGACGCACGTTGAGAGTTTGAACATCCAGTAGATGTTTAAGAGGGGGAACACTAATTGTCGGGTAGTAGTCATTAAGGATAAGTCTTACAGCACGAGTCTGATGGAACTCAAGACGACTAAAGATATAACATAAGCTTGATGTCGGCTCCAAATTACTGACGCGTATTCTAATCGCCAGCAGTGTGTGTCTCTCCTCCTTCGTTTTTTTCCTTCTACGTTCACCTGGAAACCTTCAGAGGCGTGTTCCAATTTCAGTCGAATATATGTTTCGTATGCCAAATTTCGTAGATGAGAGAGTGTTGCATTTAGATTTCCTGTGGTGTACCCAAGAGTTCGAGAAGCTTGTGCTGTAATAGTTTCATTGTGGTTATTCCAGATTAGATCACTTGTCAGTGTTACGCCGATATATTTATGAGAAGGGGCAGAGTCCATTGGCTCAAAGGCAATAAAATACGAAAATGAACTTTTTACGAGTAAAGCTAACCAGTTTGCATTTCGACATATTTAACGACACGAGCCATTTGGAGCACCAGGCATATATCATATTTAAATCACTTTGGAGCTGAAGATGGTCATTATGAGAATTGATTTTGCAATAAAGAACACAGTCATCCACAAAGAGACGAAAGCTAGAAACAATTGAGTTAGGTAAATCATTAAGAAATATAAGAAACAGTAATGGCCCAAGCACTAGATTCCTGCGGAACCCCGAAAGTAACGCTATTACAGTTTGTTTTCTGGTTATTAGCCACACTGCGTGGAGTATGAGAAAAAATTAATTCACGTATTCAGGAGACAACAAGACGGTCGACGCCAAGACAAGGAAGTTTATATTTTGCATATAATGAGGGACCCTGTCGATATCCTTTGAGAAATCAAGGAACAAAGCATATATTTGACATAGTGAGTCAACGTTTGTGAAATGTTAATAACTAAACTCTAAAAGTGGCGTTTCGCACGAAACTCCGCTTCAAAAACAGTGCTTATGATTATGAAAAAAGTGGTTTTCCTCTAAATATGAAATAATGTGAGAAAATATTACATGCTCAAGAAGTTTAGACGCAATGCGGGTTAATGAGATGGGACGGTTATTGAAGGAGAGCTTCCGATCGCCGTTTTTAAATATTGGAACGACCTTGCCCAGCTTCCAATCCAATGTTAAGCAACCTTGATGCAATGGCTGAGAAATGATCAATTTAAGACACTTACTAGATATAACTTTGGTGTTACTAAGAACTTCCGGGTTAATGTTAATAGGACCACGAGATGACGCTAGTTTTATTCCTTCCACGAGGTGAAGTAGTTTAACGGCAGAAATGTGAATGCGAGCTATAGGTTCAAATTCAGACAAGAAAAATATATTGCATGTCATTGATATTTTTGCTGGCGAATGCAGAAGAGAAATAATTATTTTATACAATCGCGCAATGAAGCTCAGAAACAGCGACCCCATTTTCATTCTGAAGTAGTATCGAATGAGTCCTATCTCTAGGCGAAATTTTCCAAAACTTGTGGGTATTAATATGTAAAGTTCTTGGTAGGTCCAAAGAAAATATTTTTTTCACGATCTTTTACTTTTCGTAAAAGTTTTGAGGCAATCCAAGTATTCATTCCAAACTGAGTTAATGTTCAGCCGTTTCGCTCTTTTATGCAATCGCTTCTTTTTATTATTCAGTTTACTCAAGGTTTTATTGTACAAAGGGTTATTCTAGTCGCTACGTACAACGACAGTAGGAACAAATAGCTCAGTAAGACTGCTTAATTTGTTTTTAAAGAGGAGCTATTTTTCTTCCACGGACCTTAACAAAAGGTTTTCGGCGTAGGTTTGGTAAAAAAAGATAAGTGCTGGTTTACTGCCACGTAATCAGCCTTTTTGTAGTCGCGCATTGTTTTAATCGTAGGGATTCGCGTGAGAACAGCAACAGATAACTCAATAAGCAGGGTATAGAACCCTTACGAAAGTCACGTGACGATTATTAGAATGTAAGAACTACTGCACAGAGGCGGAACAACTGACATTGTGAAGCGTGCAAGTCATTTCATAAGATAGCGAATGTCGTAGCGCTGCCAACGATAGGAGCCGACGAGTCTACCAAACAGCGTCTAGAGTGAAACGTCATTGCGCTCAGTCACTTTTTTTGTGGGTGAGTTTATGCCTTCTAGTCCAACCAAACTCAAAAATTGTGCCGTGACGTTGCGGTTCAAGTCCGCCATTGTGCAGGGATTCCAGAACTGCCAACAGATGGCAATATTTTGAAGGCGATCTCTTGTGGTACTCATACCAACAACACAGTTAACAGTTTCAACATGTTCTGGAGAGCCAGTGAGGACAAGATCAAGAACATTATCACCATGAGTTGACCAATGAACAGCTTGAATGAGGTTGAAGTTCAATCAGTGATCGAGAAATTCATCATAATCATTCGACCCACTCGTGGTATAATTAACCCAGTCAATGTTTGGAAAATTTAAGTCACCAAAGATTAGAAACTGCGCTTTCGGGTGAAGGCCCTGGATTTGAAGCAGAGCAGAGTACAGAATGCTTCAATAATCAGAACCATGATCTGGCGCCCGATAACATGTGGCGATTATCGTTTGCCTAAATGTCGACGTAATGCAAAAAAGCACAGCCTTAGGTCAGGACAAGTTTAAAGACAAAATGAGGAAACATTTTTTAACGCAATATACACACTTCTCCTCGTTGCTCAGTCATATCACATCGATAAACGTCAAACTCTAATTCACTAGGAAACATTTTGTTGCCGTTTATTTTGGGGTTCAGCTAAGATTCCGTTAGAATAAAAATGCTAGAGTTGTTACTGCAAACGAATGCACTTACTACAGGTTTGACTTGAGCTAGTTAGTACATACTGAATAGGGCCAGCTGAACAGTTACAACGTAGAAAACCCGAGAGAGGAAAAGGCATACACACCACTGACTACCAACTTGCTTACTTTAATACTTTGTCTTCCTTTTTTCCTTTTTTCTAACTACATCTAGTGAGGAAAGGGAATTAAAGGATGGTTTTTCTCACTAGCTGTAGTTAGAAAAAAGGAAAAAAGGAAGACAAGGTATTAAAGCAAGCAAGTTGATAGTCAGTGGTGTGTATGCCTTTGGCTCCTCTCGGCTTTTCTACGTTGTAACTGTTCAGCTGACCCTATTCAGAATGCACTTAGTTCAATCCGCTTAGGCATGACGCTGCGTAAATGAGTAAATATAACAGGGTAGTTGAAACATTTTAACTGCTTTTTGTGCACAGCTGGGCGACGGAAAGTGACGTTAGGAATCTTCCGCTATCTAGAGACATGAATAACAAAGCCGGGGAAAACGTCATTTTTATAGCACTTATTATTGGTGTGCAGCTTATCAAAGCGAATTTCGAACGTTCTTTAGTCTAAATAGCTCGAGGAGAGGATGTTTTGCCTATCTTTGTAGCGTAGAAACTTGATAATGATGAGTCGATTTTTAGCGTGCGAAAACATTCCAAGCCTACGTGGCCGCTTGACGTCGTCCTGGTCAACCTTAATTTCCAGCTGTCGTTCACTAAAAACTCAAAACTGTTGCCTCCGCTTGACTCCAAGTTTCACTTTACGCGTCAGTAACAGCAAAGGACAATAAGTTCGATCTCCTGAGTCTGTTTTTGGCGTCATCACACCTAGCATTAGCTTTCGATATGTCCGATGCAACTTTGATGGAAACTTCCGGGTGGCTTGCGCTTTCTTCCGAAGTCCTCATAGAGTTCAGGTCGGCTTCTACTGCCACTACCCTTTCTTTAAGGCTCCTGATTGTAACATCCGTTGTTGATTGGGCGTCCTCAAGCTTCTTAGTTTCGGCAAGCATGTGACTTTGGCCAATTTCAATTCTAGTCACAATGTTGAGAATGTCGGCCACCTGGGAATGCCTCGCTGTCTGGAACGGGGTTGGTTTCAATATGCCCAGCCATTTGTAGAGTTAGTAGCGCTAGGAAACAGCATGAGCACTCTGCGCCAAGAACACCTTAGGGTTGCACTTCGTCCCACGAGAAGAAAGTATCACGCCTAAATGTGACATTAGAAAGTTTCTCCTTCGCATCTTCTATTCATTTCCTGGACCCAGCCATCGATACTTGCTGATGATTATGTGAATTCGAGGTACGAGTCCGTATGAATCGTGTCTTTCTAGGAATCCTAAAATGTGTCGATCAAACCAGAGTCCTAAGAAAACAAAGTTCTGCTCAAGAGACATGTTTTGCACTCTCTTTTCGTGGTGATTCCTTTATCCACTTTACCTCAAAACCCTTATCCTCTGGTAATACGTAACACCTCCTGACCTTCAGGACAGGTCCCTTTCACAAAAAACAAGGTCGCGCTCGCACAAACAAGGGCTGCTGGTCCCGTAGGTGCAGCACCAGAACTGATATAAAACACCAATAATGTGTCAGTTCCACAGGGACGCGCACGTTTAACGGTAGACCATTCAGTGACACCAGGAAAAAGATTGTAAGTACAGTGGCGTGTCTCGAATACGGAGCCCGTTAGGCCCCGCTATATAGACAGCATTTTCGGGGACGAACTCCGTAAAATACATGCATTTTGTTTTTCTCCCTATTATAATCGACTCACATTACAAACGATTTTTTTTTTGGGCGGGGGGGGGGGGGGGGGTGTTTTTATGAGTGAGACGTCACTGTATTTATTCAGACGGGCAATGTTCTGCTGAAATATAGTAGTGGAGCTTTTCGTACAGGTCATACTTTGCACGGGCGTTTCTTTAGGCCCCAGTGCCGCTGCTCGTACATCATTCAAGAGACACGGCGTTGGCCGCAGACATGATGACAGGAGTGTCTGCGGACACGTCTCAGGCGTCTTGAAAGCATGTTTGCTTCATGCAGATGTAGGCTTCAAACACGCCTGCAGACAGTTTTGAGTTACAGTGTCTGCAGACAGTTTTTGAGTGACAGTGTCTGCAGAACGTTTTGTGAGTGGCAGTGCCTGCAGGCAGTTTTCGAGTGACAGTGTTTGCAGACCCTCTTTTGTATGATGTATTAGATGTGTGACGGTGGCTCTAGTCACAGTGGATGCTTTTCAAGTGTCACAAGGGTCATTTATTTTCTGTCTTGAGATGGCACATCTACTCGTGTATCTGGCATATGACGTCAACGCGGTGGCGCTTTTTGATAGAACTCGCGCGCGCATAACCTTCGCCCTTTAAAAAAATCGGTTTTCGCGCGTGCGCAGTGACGAGACGTCCAACGACTTGGGCGAACGATAGCTTGGTCTAAAAAAACGCGCTTCGACTCTTCTTGCTTCTTGCAGCGGTGTCCGTCTCCGTGTCTGTCTGGACGCTGGTGTCCATCTCGCTGGAGCGGTTCTTCGCCATCGTGCGGCCACTGCAGTCCCGGCGCTGGCAGACCATCTCCCACGCCTACCGGGTCATCGGCATCATCTGGGCTCTGTCCCTGGCGCACGTGGCGCCGATCGCCCTCCTCAGCCAGCTCATTCCCATGAGGATGCCAGGTGAGGGACGCAGACTTGCCTTTCTCCTCCTGGTCGTGCTTATCGCATAGTCTCAAATGGGGTACGGAAACGAAATGACGTGGCCGCAAGCTCTTAACCTCCGCTTCAAAATCGAACAACAGAAGTGCAATGCGTATCTCGCTCGTGACGTCAATGGCTCCTGCACGGCCAACGGTATTGGAGATTTCGGCTTTGCCGCTTCCTGGCATCAATGCTTGACAATCTCGACTAGTCGTAATATCTGAGGACTGTACGCCATTTGGCCTATACATAGCTTTCCCGCAACGTCATTCGCGGCCATGTTGGTATTTTATGTGCAACAAGCGTTCGGTTTACCTTGTTAGTTTCATACCGCAGAAGCAGGAGCTCGAGGGAACCAGTAAGTAGAAATAACCGTCAGTATCCAGAATGGTGACACCTACAAGCAGTGGCGTAAATCCAAAAAATATCAAGGGGGGGGGGGTGTCACGAATTTTGACATGGCAGCCATCTTAATTAGTGAAAATATGAATTTTATTTTACACACAAATCAAAACGGTACCCTAAAAAAAATGCACACATGTTTACAACTAGCGTTATTATAATATTGTTAACCATTCACAGTGCGCAACGAATTAATCTGCTCGAACGACGTTTCGAACTCAAATTATATATATATAAAAAAGAGCCGTTCAGATCTACACACCACAGACAAGACAAACGGTAGAAAAACAGTGTAGCAAAAAATTAACTTGTTCGTGTGTTCAGTTTGTTTGTTTACACCTTTATTTGAGACAGCACTGTACAGAAAAGCTCAGGTGACATGGCTAAAGGCAGAAGTACCTGACAGGGCCATGCCATCTTTTTGGTAGCAACGGTAGCAAGACATAAAACACAAAGAGGAGTGACACGATTTCATTCCAGGGCTATATAGCTGATAGATGTGTTCTCTAGTGGTAAGCGGTTCTTTGTTGCAAGCGGGCACAACGCACTGGAGCACACGCAAACGGAAATGTATGAACCAGTCTTAACAGGACAGCAATAAGCCTACCCTGTAGGAGACTCGGGAGCCTTAGGCAAATAAGGATAAACAAAAAACGAAAAAAAACGATGAATATATAATAAGCAATATGCAGCGTGGTGCACCTACAAAACAATCCCGTTGCGCGCACAGAGTACATTCTTTGTCTGCGAATGCATGACATTCCCACCGCGTAGGTACCGGTGGGGCATTTTTTTCTTCAAAACTTTGTTTAGGATTTGCATATTCCGAGTCCAAAGTTAAAGGTCGCGGTTCGTTCGGAGGTAAATGTCAAATGGTAGAAGGACGGGCAGCGTACGTTTTCCAGCTGCAGTTTTGCTTGTCACAGGAAACCAGTAAGCCGAGTCGAAGAATGCATTTTCTGTTAAGAGAACCCTCGGTATACCGACTTACTTGCCAGCGCGACCTTCCATTTTCTTTTGGTGGGTATGTATTTATTATGAGACAACCATACGGAGAGCGTCATTCGATGCGCACGAAGCAGCTGAGGGCTGCAAAATAGTTTTCAAGAACAGGAACATTGAAAGGCAGGGAAGGCGTAATGGAAGTTCGTGCCTTTAGCCAGCAGAATGGGAGCGTGCTTAGTCCGGGATCAGGTTGCAGCTGCTGCACCTAAAATTTGACAATGTGGCCCCACAATAAAGAAGATCGGGTGGCGGCGTTACTCTTGTCGCGAATGCCGCGAAGGTTGGCATTGTTAGTGTTTCCTAAAAAATCAACGCAGGTTCCAGCTTCCTATTTATGTTTTCGTATCTGGATATCAAAATGAGAAACTGGACGAAATAATCACACTAGATGTAGTAAGGGCTAAAAGCAGCAATTTTGAAGTGACTTTTTCAAGCTCGGCCTGAAAAGAATAAGAAAGAGAAGGCATCGGAGGATGCTGTTTTCTTCTTCATCCTTAATGAATATGGTTTCCGAATAAGAATACCGTAAATAACAAGGTTAATAAAGGCTGAGACATGCGTGTTTGTCCCTTGTTTCCTTATCGTCCGTTGTCTCCGGTTAGAATCATCTGTAAGAATTAAATATCGTATTATGCTACCAGTTTTTATCTAGAATGATAGCGCTCTAATACCTGGGTGCGGGGATATACTTAAAGAGTATTTGTATGGCAGTAAATTCCTGGCTCTAAGCAAAATAACTTTCCATAGTTCTTATGACAACTTATTACTTTTTAAAAAACATATTTCCAATCACCATTTGATTACTTTTAGTATAGTTAATTACAACATATGCTATCACAATTAAAACTTTTTTTCGGCCATCTGGTCACCGCGACTCGGTCGCCCTTCCGAGGTGGTAATTTTTGAAACTGGGGTACTAAGAAAATATTCTGCCATAACTATTGGAATGTCTGAGCCAGTAGTGTTAATGAAAGATCTTCCCTGATGTGCGAGCATGAGAAAATCGCTCATGACCCATAGGATAAAAGGGATTAAAACAAGCGTAGCGAGCCAAAGACTGCCAGAGTCTCTCGCTTTATTTGTTCGACTTCAGTCGGCTCGCGAAGTTTTGAAGCATTTCTTCAATCAAAAGCAGTTTTTTACGCAAAGGAACTTTGGGGATTGAAGTTAGTGTAGGTCCACTAAGGCTTCCCTAGTAGTCTGTTGCAACACTAGATCTGCCGGGGACTCCGTGCCCAAGTGCCCAAGTGTCTGCACAGTTTTCCCTGCCTCTATCGCCCATTTGTACGAGGGTAGCCTTTAAACGTTTCCGGAATGAAAGAGGAAACAATGTAGAAAATCGGATTCAAGTTATACTTCATTTTTCGACATAATTCCTCGAAGCTCGACACATCTGATCCAACGCTTCTCCAGCTTTTCGATTTCCTCCCGGAAGTGACTGTCTTCAAAATCCCGAAAATAACAGCTCACAGCCTCCACCACCTCTTCATTCGACAGAAATCTCTTTCGAGCCAGTAAGGCTTTGAGCTTCGAGAATAGGTGAAAATCCGAAGGAGCCAAATCAGGTGAATACGGTGGATGCGGAAGGATTTTGAACTTCAGTTCTGTCAGTTTTTGATGAGCGACTGACACTTGAATTGGCTGGTGCATTGTCGTGGTGAGACAACAGCTGTTTGTTTACCATTCCCGGGTGTTTTTCTTCAATTATTTATTTGAGCTTGTTTAGGATTGTTGTGCAGTATTGACCAGTAACATTGTTTCTTTTTTCGAGATGTTGAATAAGCAAAATTAGTTTCCCGTCCCCAAAACCTTGCCAGCCAACTGAATGGTGTTTGCATTGTTTGGAGCTGATTCACCGGGCCCAGTCTATTGCTTCGTCTGACTTTTTGTTTCTGGTGTGTAAGGGTGGACCCAGGTATCGTCCATAGTTACATATTGTCGCTTGAAATTTGTTGGATTTGCCTGAAACACACGCAAACTGTCGGCTGCCGTTCGGGCTCGAACGCGTTTTTGCTCGGATTGAGGAAATGCAGCACCCATCTTGCAGAAAGTTTCTTATAATCCCAATTCATTGTGTAAAATATTAACAACGTTGTTCAGAAGAGATGCCCACTGCTTCCTGAATTTCACATACTTTTATGCGGCGGCCTTCCAAAACCAGGTCATGGATTTTATCCACGATTTGTGGTGTGGTAGCTGTTTTTGTACTACCTGAACGTGGTTCATCACTTGTGTCCGTACGACCACGCTTGAATTCAGAAACCAAAAAACTCCAGGTGGAAATCGAAGGCGATTTGTCTTCAAGAACAGAATTCAACCTGGACTTGATTTCCGTCGAAGTTTTCCATCCAAATGAAAAACAAATTGACCGCTCGTATTTCGTCTTTTTTCGTCATTGAAAATGCTCATGGTAGCTCGACTAGAATGCTTGTGAAAGCTGTACTTTTTAGATATCAATCTCGACATTTCTTGCCATTTCAAACGAAAGGGTTGCCAACAACAGCGACATAAAAATACTTTGGAAAACAAGTCCCCTATTGGCGATTCTGGAAACTTTTTCAATCTAACCTCGTAATATGGAAGTAAATAAAAGGAGTTCAATATCAACAATCAATCAAATCAAGTTTATTTGCTGTCACATAGTTTTGCAAGAGGACTGGTACAAAAAACTGCTAAAAAGCAACTCGACGAATGTTCCAGCCCCCTCCCCACCCCGCAGATCGCAACAGCAAAAATTAAGATAAGTGAGAAAAAATACGAAGCAACTATACATTTATATGATAGAAACGAAGCATAAAATCACATTTCTATACAAGACAATATAAAAAGGGCAGAGAACTATAATATCAGATAACACATATGTAGATAACAGCAAAATATTAACGCCATAAAAGAACCAAATTGTACTGCACAGCATGATAATATCACTACACAAGCCTCACATTGAAAGTATAACACTTAACCAGCCTTTACGTGATAGTGCATATATGTTGATTCTCTTCTTTACATGAACTATTTAGCATGGTGGACAGACGAAATTAAGCGTTTGATCAGGGTAGTTAGCACGAGATGGGTGAATCATCCATGGCTCATTGTGTCTTAGGCTACGCCGAATAGTGCGATGTTTTAGGTTAGCTCACTGGATCAAATGATCAATGTTGTACTAAAGACACCGTCGGTCACGTCGACAAAAGCTTGAAAATATCCATTTACTGGACGGTATTTTAAGTGATTTAAATATGGACTAGATGGGATGAAAGAAATGGCACACAAGCAATGGCGCGAACTGCCCTCTTTTTGTAAGAGATGCAATTTAGTAAGGTTTGTTTTGGTTGTGGTGCCCCATACAAGTTTATATTAATTAAGATGCCAACAAATTAACGAAATATAAATTGTTATTTTAATTTGAATAGAAAATATGTAATTTATTGTTGTCGGTAGGCCAAAGCTTTTTATAGCTTTATTTGTAAATAGTCGATTTGAGCACTCTAGCTCATATCATGTGAGAAACACATACCGAATATTTTCATCTTGTATACAAACTCAATTTGCTCGTTTATAACAAGACAAGGAAGAACATCTACAATTTTCTTACGAGACCTATACAACGTAGCGTTTGTTTTTATAGTCTAAATTAATTTCTTGTTAGTTGTCCGGGCCGTGATTCGATTTAGCAATTCTTGTATTACCGAAATAGTTGTACTAACATGGTAATGAGCCAAAAAAGCTTGTATATTAGGCATCAATTGAATTGAAATATGGTCTACTTAATAAAACCCTCAACGTTTTCCTGTCGTCACAAATTGAGACACCAGGAAACATCTGGTTCTACAACTACATACAGTTGCTTGAAATGGTAAAATGCATAATGTTTGGCAACTGCCACTGACCAGCAGTGTGCCAGAAAAAAACCGCTGGCACAGCGGCCTTTTTCTTTTGAAGACGGAGCTTTGTCTTTTTGTGGGTGGAGCCTCTCATGGATATCTTATATTGCAAGCCGCTATATATTCAGGGTGTTTCACGAAAGGTGGACAAATTCGATATTGCGAAAACTATGCGTCACACCAAAAGAGGCTGGTGTCGCTTTGGACCTGGGCCAGGGACCTATTTAGGAAAATTCTAAAGTCCGAGATAATTATATTGTGAAATATTTTTTGCGTAGTTAACTTTTTTATTATTGGGCTTAAGGGCATTGTTTCAGTTGTGAAAATTGCTCAGCATCATCAAAAACACTAAATCATCAAATTCGCAGAACGATAGAAGGCACGCGCAGCATTTTACGGCTTTCTGAAAAACCGTGCAAATTCGACAGATTTTTAAGTTTTGGTTTGTTATCGGAGCGCATCTCGGCCCCCGCAGCACCGCGCCCAGTGAAGAGATAGGCATCTAACCTTTGCTGTGCTGTCCTCAGCGCAATGCATCAGAGGCTTGGTTGCACTATTTCTCCACGGGGCGCGGTGCCGCCGGAGCCGAGTTGCGCTCTGATAGCAAACCGAAACTTAAAAATCCGTCAAATTTGTACGGTTTTTTAGAAAGCTGTAAAATGCTTCGCGTACCTTCTATCGCTCTGCAATTTGTTGATTTAGTGTTTTTCTATGATGCTGAGCAATTTTCTAATTTAAACCATGCCCTTAAACACAATATTAAAAAAGTTAATTACGCTAAAATAATTAACAACTTAATTATCCCGGACTTTAATCATTTTTTCTAATCGGGCCCCTGGTCCAGGACCAAAACGCCACAAGACTTTTTTTTGTTGCGACGCGTAGTTTTCACAATATAGAATTTGTCCACCTTTCATGAAACACCGCTGTGTATATCTAAGGGGATGTGGCTTTTCAAGGAAGACACACGTTTGAAAGACCAATGGATATCCGGGCGCTCTAAAAAGGGCTCAGCACAGGGTCCCTCGGTTTTCCTTCCTTCAGGCCGGCACAAATGCCGCGAGTTGTGGCCCAGCGACGTGGCGGAGAAGGGCTTCAACCTCTACCTGGACTCCGTGCTGCTCGTGCTGCCGCTGCTCATTATGGCCTTCGTCTACGCCCTCATCACTCGCACCCTGTACGCCGGCATCCGTATGGAACATCGGTCCATCGCACTGGGTAAGCGCGGCCCCTTTTATGCACGGTGCAATGATCCACATCCTCCTATACCCTTAAATCCCGGCGACGCGAAGTTGTCTGGAAAAATGTCCCTATACTCCGTTTCACACTAAATCCGAATGCAGCGAATTCAGCGAAAGCTATAATCAAATGGAGCCAATCATCCAGCGCCAAAAGTACGTCGTCATGCCACTCATGTCTTTATAAATCGTCTTTCTAAATCGCCCTTGTAAAAAAAAAAACATTTTTCATCAGCATTTTGACGGAACCTATATGCAAACTTCTACGTAACGCGTTTAAAGTAGCGCGTTATATGTACTTGGTTACCTTTTTCAGTATCGAAGTAACGACCTTTTACTTTTTAAGACGTATTTTCGCTGCTTTTTGATGAAGTAACGAGTAACTGTGTTTAGGTATACTTTATTTCAGCAAAGTTCATGTGAAAAGCATACACCCTAGGCTCTCTAAGGCGACATCTATATCTGGCATCACTAAAAGCAAAATTGATCGCCTACTTGACTCTCATTCGACCGAAGCTTGAGTAGGGATCTGTCATCTGGAGTGCACATCCGTCCTACCTAATTGATAAGCAAGAAGCTGTCCCAAATCGAGCCACTCGCTCCATCCTCCGCAAATTACACCCGTATCAGGTATCGCACCAGTAAAAGAACAGAACACCATATTTCTTCTTGCACACCGACGTAAAATCGCACGATTGGTTGCCATATATCCATTGTACTACATTCACCTTCAAAGAAAGATACATATTGTAGAGCCGCCAGACGTACCTCACCACGTACATACGACATACAGAAACTTAACCTCACCACTCCTGGGATTAACCTCTTCAAATCTTTTTCCATTAAAGTTGTCAATGTTTGAATGAAACTCACTTCCCGACGATATTGTAATCACACAGGAGCCCATCAAATTCCGAGTCGCACTTGCGGCTCTCAACATTAGTATGTAAAGAACCTAACCTTCGTTTTTCCATTGTTTTCCTAGTGCTGAGTTTATATACCTTGATGTTTTCCCCCTTATGTGAAGTCCCCAAGGGCGCTATAAACGTCAAATAAATGAAATGATTTGCAGATATGTCACAGCGAGTGTGGAGTGACCAATTCATCCAGATTAGGTGCATTAATGCAAAAGCTAACCCTCACTGTCACAAATAGCAGCCAAGAAACACTGGCGACGCGTACCGTCGACGCTGTATACTGACAGTCACCTGACTTTTGTCGCCGCTGAACCGCGTCTCCAGCAACGAACTCAGTTACGACGCGGTTACTGCGCAGGTGATATAAAGCAAGTTCTCGAGAAAGGAGAACCGTGTTTCTTGCCCCGGTCAAAATAAACTATGCATCGCGGAAAGCTTAAAACTCCGTGAGAATCTGACGCTAGCGTTTGGGATAGAACGCGAACGTTTGAGAACATGGCATCATCTGGATTAAAAAAAATAAGTGATCAAAACAAAATCGCTCGTTGAGCCGATGTCCACATAAGCCTAATATTCATCAAACAAAAAAAATGACATTGTGGGCGCCTGTACCACATATTTTAGTAAAAACAAAAAAATTGTCAGCAAGAAAGGAAATAATATCTTGCTTCTTTCGGAAAATTGTTTTTCATCGATATGAATCCCGCAAGCGTCCGCAAACGTCAGTTCTTGTTTTACAATATTAGGCTTAGGTGGACATCGTCTCATACAAAAACTTAGCCTTTCTCATTTATCTTTTGTTTTAAGTGACGTAATGTTCTAAAATTTTCGCCTTCTACCCTAACTGATAGCGTAACATTTTCACGGAATTTGAGATTTCTGTGATGTTTAGTTTATTTACCCGAGTCGAAAAACACGGTTTCTTTTCTTGGGAACTCCCTGTCCATCTTCCTATACTTCACCGAATATTTAACCCCGAACTAACATATCTTTTCTTTCTTGTGCAGCGCAAGAAAGGAAAATAAGAAAAAAAGAGGAAAATTTCCTCATCTAAAGTTTGTAGTAGAACAGGAGGAACATAAGAAAAGTTGGTTGCTAGTCCAGCGGTGTGTATGGTCTTTTCTTTGTGTGTACGTTTATTCTAGTTCAGCTGGCCTCACCTGAAGTATGAACCAACCAGCTCAGCTTAAGCATTTTTCAACTGCTTTGAGTGAGAGGTTGTAAATAACTCACGGCTGCCAGGTGCTATACGAGTTCAATCTGTCTGTCTCTCGGCTACAATGGCGGTCGTCGGACGGAGCGCTAAGATGTATCAATTCTGACCACGTCGAAAGACGGCGGGGAAAAGAAAGGTGGAGGGTGCGGGAGTTTCTGAGCTCTTAATTTTGTCAAAGTTTAACTGAATCGATCAAAATCAAATTCAGCAGCACAACAGTGTGCAGAAAAACAAGAAATAGAAAAAAATAAACAAAGCGAATTTGTGTTTCAATTGCGTCGAAAGGTACTCTTTTATACTTTTGATGAGCGCGTTGATGATAAAGTTAAATACTAGAAAGAACAAAAAACATGCGCGGACAAAACAACACGTAATGTTTTCTTTTCTCTTAATACGACTAGATTCAACTTAAAGGGATCCTGCAACAACTTTTTGACTGGTTTTTAATTTGCACCGAACCCAAGCGCACTGAACGCAGTAACTTAATGAAACTTTTCTTTTCGCAAAATTCGCTTTATCTTAAAAGTTATAGGCAAATTAGAATTACAAAAAACAAGCAAAATATAACCTCCTTCATGACGTCGTAGGTTCTGGCTTGAGTGGCCGTGAACTAGAGGAGGGATAGTGAGCTCATCGAGCGCTCACGGCTGCCGCACTCCGTGTCGACGGCTCGAGAGGGCGCCACTAAAGCGTGTGTTGGATAGGCTGTATGTAGCGGGCGCCAGGGCGGCTCGCATTGCATTTGCTGCGCGATTAAATAATATTTCTGCATAACACTTTATTGGCCACAAACGACAGCAAACACGGGGTAAAGATCAGTTCAGAACGGGAGCCACTTCGCGCTGCCATACCGCCAAATGGCCTTTCTACTCTCCGGGAATTTTCTACGCTCGCCGTTCGTCGTCGCCTCATCCCACTAGCCCTTTCTAATATGCGCCGCTTTTTCCGCCGCTTGGTGGCAGGTATGTCGACGGGTCATTTCTTGTTTCCGTACTTTATAAACTGCATTTGTTTCTTTTCTGATCTAAAATACTGAACAAAAACTACTTTCATACATAAGTGAAACGGTTCGCGACACTTATATTTTGTATCTCGAATAAAAAAAAGCTTGTAGCGGTTCTGACCAGTAGTAAGCCCAGGACCAAAAACGTCACATTTTGCGCGCTTTCGGTACCGCGGGTCGCCCTCGTCGGTGGAGGAGGTTTCCGCGTCGTCCGGTTAAAATATGACGCACTGATATTTAGTTACTGTCTCCGTGCCCGCTGGCTTGCCCGAACCCCAAGAGACGTGGAAACCGCAAAAAAGGTAGACGCTTAAATATGATTGCAGGGCCCCTTTAATTAAGCCCATCGATCTGTTTGCGTTTGTCTTGCAAGTAGCGTCACATGCGCCAGTGCACGAGGCCCGTGTCTCCAGCGGCCCTTGGAAGCAAATAGCTGCGCTAGTGCCACTAAATAAGCTACGCTTCAGAGTAACGCCACTTCGCCATATTGTGTCTTAAAATCATGGTTGCCAGTTATCTAAAGCTTTATCTGAAATCACAGGAAGCGCTTTTCCGCCCTCCACAAATGTTTAAACAGTCCGCGACAGCGCAAAGCAATGTTACATGACATTCCTAACACCGAATCTAATGCCGAGGAAGTCGCACTTTTGAATCATGACGATCGGGAGTTTGCGTCTGCTGTGCATACGAGCCAAAATGTCGGCGCCCACAACAATGTCGGGGAGCGGAGTGCCGATACTCTAAGCGCAGCTCATTTGGGGCTCTAGGCTGCGCAGCACTCAAATGAGCGGCCCTTAGAAGCAAATGGCGGTGGAGCACCCGCTCGTGGCACGTGTCTTGCGCGTTTCCACATTAATAGTTGATGGTACTTGTAGAAAACGCCTTTATCAAGGGGCTCTATGCCCAACAATAGAGTTTTAGTAGATCGTTCCGATACCTCCGATACCCCCGATAACGATACTATATAAGTAAGCGCAAAGGCGGAGGCAGAGTATCGGGTATCGTTATCGGAGTCATCGGAACGATCTACTAAAACTCTCTAATAGAGACTTTTAGCAAACCGTTACCGTGTTCAGCGTACTACCGGAGCCTTTGAAGCATTCTTCTAAGTGCGCATCCGGGTGATACAGTGACCGCGGGGCTTGCGCTTAATGGCCGACGCACGACCTCGGTTTTCTGCAGGGAAGATAATCCATTTAGCGCTCCCTCTCATCAACTGCAAGGGGAGACAAGTTGGTGCAAATAAAAAAGTGGAGAGAATATAAGAAAGGAGGAAGCGGACAAAAGTGGAAAGCGCAACTTGTACGTCGGCCTTTAAAGGCATGCTCCAAAGGCTCCGGTAGTGCGCTGCGCGGAACACGGTAACGGTTTGCTAAGAGCCCCATTAAGTTCAGTTCCCCTCTTCTTTTACCGCGGCGGCTAGAAGGGGATTTGTCAGAATCGGGAGCGAGAGAAGGAGCGATTGCTCAGGATGCGGCGGTGGCGCTGCTGTCGGCACCGAGATGCGCCGTCCGCTCGCGTCCGCGGCAATTCTGGTGCTTTCTTGCTCCGCGAGTAAGTATCGCTTTCGATTTGCGCTCCTTAAAATAAATTTCAAAGTTAAACTATGTTGATTGCGGACGTGTTGCTAGTGTAACACAGGAATAAACCTACCGATGCTTTCGTCATGATCGAGCTGCGCGTGGACGCTATACTCCCGAGGTGCGGAAGCGCTTCCAAAGGTGAAAATGGCCGCTGGAGGGAGGACAACTGATTTATCTCACGTTCCTGTATAACAAGGCCTGTGAGCAAAAAGGGATAGGTCGCCTAATGATTGTCAAGGAAAAGACGGGTGTCGCTCAGAGTGAAAACAGTGACACTTATCTATTTATTTATCAGATTTGTTTATTTATTTCTTATTTATTACAGGAATGCTGCCGGCCAACCCTTGTGGGCCATGGCATTTGTACATGTACAGTTGCAGGGCAGACATTGTAAAAATATACAATACAAAATATCGCATAATAAATTATACAAAAATAATGATTATTTTATGAATATTTTTCTATATAAAGTATCGTCTTAAACTCTTGCGAAACAATTATGTGTAACAAGACTTTTCACACTTTGAGGCAAGTCAATTCAATCACACACGATTCTAGGAAAGAAAATTAATATTTAAACTGTATTCTTTACATTAAAGGGATGCTGAACCGAAATCTGGATTCACAAAACACGCGGCAAAAGCGTGCAACGGGATGCTATAAACACCAAAACATCACTCATATACAGCGATATCTCGAACGGATGACCGTATTTTTCAAGAAAAAGAGGCGCATTTGACAGAAATGTTCACGTCATGTTTCTCCGAGAAGGAGAGGGAACGGCCTCGCGTCTTCTCCGCCTCGCCGCCTTGAGGGAGCGAAGCGAAGAGAGGAGGAAACGAGATATCTTGACGTCACGCGCCTCGTCGGCCTGGTGCAGTCTCGACCACTTTTTTCCAAAAATACGGCCGTCCATTCGAGATATCGCTTCACGAGTAGTGTTGTAGGGATTGTAGCGTCCCGCCTACATCTCCTGCATTTTTTTTATCCAAATTTTGGTTTATTATTTCTTTAAAGGGGGTGCAACGATTTTAAGACTAAAAGAATTTGCATCTCGTCATTTTTACGTTGTTTATCGGGTCCCCGAGGATAGAGAAAACATCTCCTTCATTAAGAAGTGTCGCGATTCCGCTGCATAATCGCGAAGCTAAGGTCTAGCTTGTTCCCCCACTTACAGCAGCGAGTGGCAGCCGAAGGAACTACGGCGAGACGCTTGCGTGACCTCACTCGGTTCTAAGCTGCAGCATAACGCCCGCTAATGTCAGCAGAGAGAGGAGAGGGAGCGTCCTCCGAGAGAGCACACGGGAACCTTCACGGCATCCCGAATTACTTCACTAGGAGTGCGACCAGGTGTGATCCTCAAGAATGGGAGTGAGTTGAGGGGTGCCAGAAATGCCAATATTTATCTTTTTGTCTTTTTACACAACAACTAGGACACTCAGGCAAAATTGGTTATCTGTTCTTTACTTCAGAAGTGTTAGAGGGCAACCTCCACAAATTTTTGACCGAAGTCCGGAAATTGTTGCTCCCCCCCCCCTTTTTAAACTCGCAAAGCAAATCTTTGTGCTTTCGCCTTGTTTTACGGCTGCCGTTGCATTTCAGATAGTCGTTGAAATTTAACCCAATCGTATCGTGTATTAGTTTATACAAAAAAAATTTATTGACTTTCCTTCGACATGATAGCTTTGGTAATGCGGATGAGGCATACAAAGATGGCATGGACGTTTCCCTAGTCTCATCCGCTATCGATGAATCGAAGCACCTTTTAATAAACGCCTTCCAATTGAACATTGTATGTCTGAGAATGCGGGTCCCATCAAATATATGCATATTCCAATAGTGGACGAGACAAAGAAGTGAAAGCCAAAAGCTTCGTTCCTGCCGTAAAATGACAGATATTTCTTCATAAAGCAACAGTTTACACCATGCAGTCGCTATATAATATTCACAAAATGAGCAGGAAAACTTGAGTTTTACGTAATGATTACACTTGAATACTCTTATGAAGTCACTATTTTTACTGGAGCAATGTCATTTGAACACATTTCTTTACGATTAAATTAATTTGCCAACTTTGACACCACGAAGATACCATGTGGGGACTATCATTCAAACATTCTTGATCGGCAGTACAGGACACTTCAAAAAACAAAACACAATAGTCAGCAAAAACGCGACACAGAAGTAATGGTTTGACCACCCGCAGATTAATAATAGACACCAAAAAAAGCAGAGGACCGAGTACAGAGCCCCGGGACACTAATGAAAGAACAGGCCTGCTATAGACTCTGCCTTACCAACAGACAAACTGTTGACGGTCCGTAAGGTAAAAGTCAATCCAACGTAATAGAAAGTCATTTTCTAGTACGTATTTAAGTTTAAACAGTAATTTACGATGCGTGAGAATGTCAAAAAAACCTTCTCGAAGTAAAAAAAAGAAAACAAATAAGAAAATATACTACCTGCCATCATTATCCACTACGGTAAGCGAAATTCGGGAACGTGGGAAAAAATCGTTGTCACTGCTGAATACCCGCGTCGGAAACCATTCACACAGCTGGTCTTGCAGCTGTTTAATCCTCCTTTTATATCCTTCTCTTTATGAGTAATTAATATTTTTGTCTTTATTTTGTATCGCATAAATCACATTTTATTTTTGGGGATGAGGAGGTTCTGCATTCATCTTCTTTCTTTTATGTTTGCCCAAACGCCGTGTCTTCCCGCATGAACGCTTCCTCATTGTGATGGATTGCAGCTGAAGGGGCGCTGACACATTCCTCCCTTTTGTCCCTGGTGGCTGGGAACTCCAGCAATTCACGTGCGATTTGGTTTCTGTTTCTTCCCAGAATGTCAACTTTTGTGTAGCCTTGCTTCACACTGGCAAATTCAGCAGTGTAAATTTGTGTGTGTTTGTGTGTCTGTGTGTGGTGTAAACTTTGTTTAGCTAACCCATCGTAAGCAATAAACCAACTAGCTGAGCTTGAGCCCGTGATCGGAAACCATGCTGGACTTTTACCAAAATATTAAAATACAGATTCATTTGAATGAGTCTTTCTTTACATGAAGTTAAAAAACGTTTGTTAGTAACCAACGTTTTGAAATCAGCATGAATTTGCAAAAATATTGGTAGTGATTAATGTTTCGAAAGCAGCGGGAACAAAGCAGCGTTTGCCGTCTGGTCATGGTGGTAGTCTGGATGCGTGGGGCAACCTTTCCGGAAAGAGCTTCACAAACGAGCTCTTCTACCGACGCGAACGAGCCTTTTTCGGCGCGGCGTCTGCAACAGTGTGGCAATAAATGTGACATGACTGCTCTAAACAAACCGTTACTGGGGTTTGTTAGGGAAGAATACATGAAACTGGATTTCCTTCCCCGCAAAACAAAATTAGTCAAAAATCTAACATGGCATTTAAACAGCTAGAAAGGATAGATATAGGAAGCCCAGACTTCACATTTACCACGACAGACGGTTGCCAGGAATCGGCTGTTTCTGAAGATATTTGCGACGACAACTTCCGGTCCTCAAGACGTCTTGAGATGCCCACTGCATGCAGACGACGCACGCATGACGAATACACACGGAATTACTAAAGTATGCCGTCTGCAGCAGTTTGAATCGTTTGTAATAATGATAGGATTTCGATTTTGTATTGATTTGGAACATGGCAGGCCTAAGAAAGCTCATCAGGTTTATGAAAACGAATTGTATTTGCGTGCGATACGGGACACTGTCTGACGAAAATCATCACACGTATGAAGATCTGCTATAAATACTCTTGAAAATACAGTTAAAAAAGCATCTGTTTAGAACATGATATCAAAGCAGCGTCAGGCTCTCTTTTCAATCTAAAAATATTTAAAAAAAACACGGACGAAGAGGAGACACATACAACACGGGCTGGCGCCAACTTTCGACTGATTTAATCAAGGCAAACCACCCAGCACACATGCGTGAACACTCTTTCCCATCACGCCAACCACATCTGATAAAAGCAACCCATAAACCCAAACGATGACAATAATCTAAACATTCGTATCAGTGCAACGTGACTACACAAAACCATCTAGAAAAGAAACTTCTTTGTCATTTAGTAAAATCGAAAACGTGCTGACGCAGTTGTCAGCTGAGGACTTTATAAAATACGCTTTGATTGAATCAGTTGCCTTCATTAAATCAGTTGAAAGTTAGCGCCAGCCCGTGTTGTGCGTGTCTCTTGTTCGTCCGTGTTTTTCTTTGTTTTTTTTGCGTTTTTTAGTTTTCTAGATTACAATGAACTAACTAGCCCAATCCAAAGTTTTAATCTCTTTTTGATTTTGCATTTCACGTGCATTGTACTGAAGGAGTAATTATTTTGACTCTAACGCGGTTCGAGACCCCAAACTTTGTTTTCTCAGGCTCGCAATACTGTCACGAAGAAAACATAACCTTGAATAATGAAACTTAAAATGAATGTTTAATGCGGTGAACTTGTGCCGCGGGAAACATAAGGAAACAAATACCATGAATACTTCGACGGCGGCGGAAGAACGGCAGCATCAAGCAGCCATGCGAAGCTCCTTTTGTAAGCGCGTGGGTATCTAGAAGTTTCCGAGCTGGAACAAACAGCAAGAGGCCAGATTTCCGAAACTTTCTTACGACAAAATGTTCGTAAATTTATCTTACGACAAAGTTACGAACTTTTCAGTATTCCCGAAGCAAAACGTACGAACATTTTGCTTCGGGAATACTCAAAAGTTCGTAACTTTGTCCTAAGATAAATTTACTGACTTTTTTGTCGTAAGAAAGCTTCGGGAATCTGGCCTAAGCTTCTTTAGTCATCTGGAACTGCAAACAAAATAAATATAAGCAAGACAAGCACTGGCGGCAATCAAACCCCAGCCAGTGGCGTTGGAGTCGAGCACGCTACTGACTCCAACGCGGCAATATGGCTGTATGTTTCGTACCTGCTTATAATCTTCACACTAAGAAAATATCCCACTGATTCTTCACTTATAAGTAAAACCCCAAGTAGCAAAGGAGCTGGACAATAACATTGGGCAAGTTATATAGATCGCTTACAGACAGTTCGTTTGACCACACAAATGTTCACTGAAGCAACTGTACTCTCAAAAATCACTGAAACATGATTCGCTTCGTGTCGTCGTCGTACGTGATTCGGCTACAGTGTTTCAGTGTTTTTATCTTTTCAAATATAGCAGAGGCGAGCTTCATGTGAAGGCATTCACGTGATCACAAACCTCGAGCGTCGATCAAAGCAGTGTGCGGGCACTCTTCGCTTCTGAAATCCCTCAAAAAGCAGACCCTGAAAGTAGAAGTTTCGTCGATCGTCACCAACTTCATTGAACGCAGTCGCGTACTCCCTCAGAAAGAACCACTCATCCCACGAAGTCATCGTGTCGTCTGCTAGAAAGGCCAAAACGGTTGTGAAACTTTATAGTTTGTGTCAAAACTGCAGCTTGGGCGAGTTGGTTGAGCATATTACTGACTTCACAGCGCACAATTATTACACAGAAACACTTGTATTTAGGGCAAACACACAGCGCAGTGTGCGTGTTGTAGGTTTGTCATAAATACTAGGGGGTGTGTTATAATTGTGCGCCGTAAAGTCAGTACTATTTATAGTTTTTGCCATCGTTTTATGGTACCGACACGATAGAAAACGTCTTCATGATTAGATGTTGAGAAGAAACATTGCTTACAAAAAGTTATTTACTTTTTACCACACTATTTTTAACCTCAGGTCGAGCCCCCGTACATTTGTCTGTTACAACAGCCTAGGCAAGGGTTTGTTTGAATCCTAGACAACCCGGAAAGCTAAGAATAACCAGCTGAACCTAAGCTTACGCTACGTATATCCTGGCATACCCGAGCTAAGCCACTGTTTCCTTTCTTATTGCAGAGATGGCAGTAATGCTATTACTTTAATAATATTGCACTAATTAAATTACTTTTTGTGCTAATCAGTGATGTAATTAACTACTTTGCTATGATAATTATTTAGTAATGTGATGAATTACATTCAGGCAGTAATTTTGAGAAAATTACTCATTTCTTTTGAAATAACTTTTGTCCCAAATTGGAAAGTTCGTTTGCGAGCTTTATTTTTTTTCTTTATTGCCAGACGGTATTTATTTACAACAAATACACTTTCGTAAACACCTATAAAAGAGGGGAAGATGAATTACTACTGACGCAGACTGAATAACATGATATTAATGTGACTAGTCCTTCTAGGATTGGAAACCAATCAGGCTCATCCCCAAAACCTTATACACTTCTTTAATCTGACTAATGCTCTGATAATGCTCTGAGTAAAATAGTGACACACTGGTCGAGCATCTACGTCAGCATGCCGCACTGCCATGCCGCTCTTCCAGAACCTATATAAGCCAAAACCCGTAAGTAAATCGTACGGTAACGAGTCGGTTGGAGCGATAGGCAGAAAACGTACCCCGTGTGCGCTTAAAGGAAGTTCGTTTTTGAGAGTTCGCTCCTGTACATCCCAGTAGAACACCCCGTCCCAACAATCTAAGAACACATGCTCTATCGACCTTTAGCATAAGATACAATTCACAGTCCAGAGGACAAATATGCCCTTTTCGTCCACCCATGTTTTAACCTGAAGTGTTCCGCTGTGAAGTTAAAAGAAAAAGGTTCTTATTGGGGCAACATTTTCGTGAACACGACGAAGTACATCCTGTCCTGAAGATGCGCTGTAAACAGCTTGATACAAAGAGGTTACAAAAGACGTTGCTATTCGATCTCTTGTAAGCCTTTTTCGAGAGACAGTACTCAGATATTCCACAGACAAACGCGCGGTTAAAAATGTATATGTACCGACAACTTCCTTCAACAAAAACATTCAGTGATCCCGTAACACCGTCACTGGATGAAACAATAAAATTGGGCAAGACACCCGACCATTGAACCTGAAGAACAGTACGCAGAAGGGGATATTCTTAATCTCGCAGGAAAAGAAAACGGTTAACAACTTGGCGTATAAAAAGGTGTGATAAAGAAGAACCACCATGCCGCACGCGTCGAAACAAATTCATTCGACTGACACGCTCCCAGTTGGACGCTCACACATATACAGCGAACACACGATGCACCTTCTGGACGTAAAATCGAGAACAATGCAAGACCTATAGAAGATACAACAGCTTAGCGACAAAAAATAAATTGCACACTGTGGCCCTCGCGAAAATAAACAAGTGGCGGCCTGCACCGGGGTCTCTTTCTCGCGCCGCTTATCAGTTCAATCTTCACTCCACAGACCTCCGCTGTCACGATTGTATTCCAACGGTGCGCCAAGATAGCTGGTGGGAAGGGTTGACCAGGTAACATGAGCGAGAAATCTTAGCTTCGATGTTTATCGACCGAGCCAAAAACACGAACATTTAGCCCAATTCACAGAACATCCGGTCCGAAAACAAACTGTTTTTGGGAGTTCGAGGGCTTTTTCAATGCTCTCTCTATCTGCGCAAAAAATAGCAATGTCGTCCGCATAAGCCAAAATGCGAACCTCGCGCGCATTTTAGGTAAAACCGCGAACACGCTCACTTTGAATGATACTCAAACATAATGATTCAATATACAATACGAACAGTAATGGCGAGAGCGGACAGCCTTGCCTAACAGAAGATTTTATAGAGATTCGTTCACTGACTCGCTTAATAATTATAAGACTCGTTGTGCAATTTTAATATGATATTTGTACACCTTCAAAAACAATGGGTCATTTATCGATATGCTTCAAAATTTGGATTAGAACGTCATGAGACACCCGGTGGAAGGCGTTTTCCAAGTCAACTTTAACATGGCGACTTTGCGCAGCTCACCATCATAACACTCCCAGATACTGCGCGCAACATGAATGTTGGTCAAAACAGTCCGACCTTGTATGCCGCGTGTCTGATGAGGCCCAACAATGTACCATATGCTAGCGGGAGCAACACTGCGTGCACGAGAACAGACCAAAGGAGCGCGCGCTAAAAATAAAGAAGTCGTTCTTGTTGCTGGCACTGATCGTGAACACACCTCGTTTACATGGTGTCAGAAGTCCAAAGGTAAAAGCTCACGGCATCATGACAGATCTTCGACCTCCGGAACCGCTGCAACTTGGCGACAACGCGGCGGAGTCGTGGCAAAGGTTCAAGCAGCGCATCGAGCTTTACCTCCTAGCAACGGAACCCACGAAGCCTCGCAGTAAGCAACAGAAGGCCGCCATATTTCTACATATCGCGGGCCAGGAAGCTATAGACGTGTTTAACACACTGAACTTGACAGTAGAGGAGCAAGCCGACTATGACGTACTGGTCAAGACTTTTGAAGACTACTGCCTGCCCAAATGTAACGAAACGTACGAGCGCTACGTGTTTCGCACGCGTCGGCAAGCTCAAGGAGAACCGTTTGAACAATTTTTTAGAGACCTGCAACTGAAAGCAAGGACGTGCAACTTTGCAGACTTGAAAGAATCTCTCCTCCGAGATCAGATTGTTTACGGGATTGCTAGCACGGTGTTGCGGGAAAAGCTGCTTCGAAAAAAAAACCTAACCCTAGAAGTAGCAGTAGAGTGCTGCAAGGCTGAGGAGCGTGTCGAAGCACAGAACAAAGCGTGGGATGGCGAAACTGTGAAAATTGACCCCGTTCAACAAGGACAAGCCAAACAGCGTGAGCAGAGAAGATGCACTTATTGTAATTTATCTCATCCGCCGAGAAAGTGCCCCGCGTATGGAAAGACATGCGCCAAGTGCACCAAACGGAATCACTTCGCAGTCTGCTGTAGGAGTAAGAGGGCAGCGGTACACGACGTGGCCGAAGGGGACGAAAGCGATGGTGACTTCGACGTTCTTGAAATTTTGGCGACCGGGACCGAGCGTTCTTCCTCCAATCGCGACTGGATTGTCACCACGCGCATCGAGGGAACCGTGGTGAAAATCAAGGTCGACACGGGAGCGCAGGCAAACTTATTGCCCAGAGCGTTGTTTGAGAAGCTCAGGACGAAGCAGAAACCCCGTCCAACCAGAAGCATTCTTCGCCACTACGGGGGCGGCGAAATTCAACACAGCGGAAAGGTTCGTCTGTCGGTGCAGCTCGACAAGCGACCAGTGCAGCTCGATTTCTTCGTGGTGAAAAGGAACCAAGCTATTCTAGGTCTCCGTGCATGCGAGCAACTGGGCCTCGTGAACCGAGTAAGTTCAGTGGAGAACAAGGCCTCCAACCCAAACATAGAGTCGGAATTCCCGGGACTGTTCTCCGGTATTGGCAAGACACGACGGGAGTACAAGATGGTACTCCGAGATGACGCCGTACCAGTGGTCCAGCCCGCCAGACGAGTGCCGCACGCACTTAGGGAACCTCTCAAGAAAGAACTGGAACGCATGGAGGCCGCAGGCATTATCGCAAAGGTTAAGAAACCCTCCGACTGGGTGAGTCCCTTAGTCATCGTACGAAAAAAAATGGCAAATTAAGAATCTGCATGGACCCTCGAAACGTGAATCGGGCACTGAAAAGAGAACATTTTCAGCTCCCACGGCGCGAGGAAATCGAGAGCGAGCTAGCGCGTGCCAAGTATTTCAGTCGCCTTGACGCTAACAGTGGATTTCATCAGATTCCGCTTGATGAACAGACCTCGGATATTTGCACGTTCAGCAGTCCGTTTGGTCGTTACCGATATCTAAGACTACCCTTCGGAATCGCTTCAGCTCCGGAAGTATTCCAGAGCACAATGAGCCAGATATTCGACGATCTTCCTGGTGTGCGTGTGTACATAGACGATGTACTGGTGTGGGGCGCCACACGAGAAGAACATGACAAAAGGCTTCGCCAGGCGTTGGCAACAGCCCAAGCTGAGGGACTGACTCTGAATGCGGACAAATGCACCTTTGGCCAAGAAGAAATAAACTTTCTTGGTGACAGAATCAGTTCCAACGGAATTGAACCGAACCCAGACTTGATAAGCTGCGTTGCACGGCACCCTACTCCAACGACAAAAAAGGAAGTTCAACGCCTCCTTGGTGCAGTGAACTACTTCGGGAAATACTTACCACACCTGTCGTCTCAAACGGAGGCCCTACGCAGTCTGGTTAGGAACGACACCATTTTTGAATGGACCAGCGTACATGATCGTCAGTGGGAGCAACTAAAAAAAATGCTGACGCAAACCCCAGTTCTAGCCATCTATGATCCCGAGTTGCCCAGCAAGTTGTCAACTGATGCGTCCGCATTTGCTCTAGGGGCTGCGTTGCTTCAACAGCAGGGAATGGACTGGCGTGCGGTAGGCTACGCGTCTCGGGTGCTCACTGATACTGAACGCCGGTATGCTCAGATTGAAAAAGAGGCCTTGGGCATAGCCTTCGGTTGCGAAAAGTTTAACGACTACGTACTGGGAAAACATATCGCCATCGAAACAGACCATCATCCGCTGTTGGCCATTTCAAAAAAGAAATAGGAGACATGCCTCCTCGTCTCCAACGACTATTTTTACGACTACTGAAGTATGATTTCGAGTTGCAGTTTGTCCCCGGTAATAAGTTGGTGGTTGCTGACACTTTATCGAGGATTCCATCAGATCCATCACAGGGAGAGGCCACGACGGATGTAGAAGTGCATGCGGTGGGCGTCCTATCTGAGGTAGTGGGCCAAGGCACACTAGCTCGCTTACAGGAGGCGACAGTCAGCGATCCCGCTCTCCAGCGAGTCATCACCAGCCTCCAATCATCGAAGCCTGTGGAAGGTGAGCTGAAGCAGTTTACACCAGAACTTTCGGTGGTTAGCGGAGTACTGCTAAAAGGAAAGAAAGTAGTCATTCCGACAGCTATGCGAAGGGAGATGCTGAAACGACTACATCAAGGCCATCTGGGGCTGGGTAAATGCTTGTCTAAGGCCCGAAGATTGATGTATTGGCCAGCAATGACCGCCGATATTACCGCTTTCATCGACAGATGTGAAACTTGCAAGAAGTTTGCCTACCGACAGCCAGACGAGCCTCTCTCTATCCGCACCGTTCCCAACCATCCCTGGTCCAGGGTAGCTGCAGATCTCTTCCAACACTCTGGTAAACACTACTTGGCTGTGTACGACGCCTATTCAAATTTTCCAGAAGTGGAACACCTTCGAGAAACCACAGCAACGGTGGTCATTGACAAGTTAGCTCGAATATTTGCCCGCTATGGTTTACCTCTAGAAGTGTGCACGGATGGGGGCCCACAATTTTCCTCGAAAGAATTTAAGGATTTTGCTGCACGTTATGATTTTCGGCATACTGTTTCAAGTCCAATATTTCCAAGGTCTAACGGTCTGGCTGAAAAAGGTGTACAAGTGGTCAAGCGTCTACTACGCAAAACGGAGTGTGCCAAAGAAGACTTTTGGTTGGGCCTCCTCAACTACCGGGCAGCTCCCCTTGAAGATGGCCGCTCACCCGCAGAACTACTGATGGGCCGAGAACTACGAACCCTACTTCCCGACTTCACCACGTCTCCCGCATCTCCGGTCAGAAAGCACATCCAGAACGAGACGAAAGGAAGACAGCTAGCTCCTCTTCAGCAGGGAGACATCGTGCGAATCCTTAACAACGGGCGATGGGAGCGTAAAGCACAAGTGCAAGGCTTGGTGGCCCCAAGGTCATACACAGTGCTTACCGAGGACGGCCGGATTCTCCGCCGTAACCGACAGCATCTCCGAAAGACACCGGAAGGATTCTCCATCTCCATCAACGACAGCGACTCAGAGGACGACAACGACGATTCCCGGCCACCATCAAGAGATCGATCACAGCCCCCTCACCACCAGAGCCTCCTCGAAACGACGATTCCCTGCCACCATCAAGAGATGGATCACAGCCCCCCTCACCACCAGAGCCTCCTCGAAACCAGGCGTCGCCTCACCCACCAACCTTACCCGTCCTTGGGCAGGCGTCATCAGGAGCCGGACCTCAGTCCAAGAGACCTAGAAGGCTACCACAACGCCTGGGCTACATAAAAGGCTTCCAACAGGCAGAACTAATCTAAACGAGTACAGCCCGCTTCACGCGTTGCTTGTGGTTGTTTTGTATAACTTTGTTCCTTCAAAGAAAGGGGGATGTACCATATGCTAGCGGGAGCAACACTGCGTGCACGAGAACAGACCAAAGGAGCGCGCGCTAAAAATAAAGAAGTCGTTCTTGTTGCTGGCACTGATCGTGAACACACTTCGTTTACAAACAACACTCGTTATCACACGCTGCAAACGTCGAGCGAGGACTTTCCCTAATATTTTATAGTGAACAGTAGTAACGCTTATTGGACGGTAGGGGTTAACACTGCGAAGCTTAACGGGTTAGTCACTTCAGGATTAACAATTTGTGTGTGAGTGCAAAGCAGGGGGGGGAATTTTCTTTTATATGCCTTGGTAAAAACTTCGAGTAACACGGAAGAAATTTCATGTTTAAATGTTTCGCAAAAACCAGCAGTTAAGCCACTTGGGCCTGGCGATTTTCCAAGTTTTGAGTCATCTATAGCTCTTGTTACCTCTGGCAAGCGGATTGGTTCCTCTCAAAAGTCCTTATCGGTTCCGTCAATCTTTGGGAGTACACCCAAAAAGTCGTCTTTAAATCCTGATACTGCTGGGCGCTACAACTAAAAACTTTTTATAGTGTTCAACAAGCGCCTCTTCGATATGAGTTTTATCGCTGAACAAGACCCCAGGGTGTTATATTTCGACTACAACATTAGCTCGCGCGTATTTGTTTTCCTCCGCCACCATTCTTTTTGTTGGCTGCTCTCCCACTAAAAAACGCTCTGAACCCGCCCGTATATTCGCCCCTTTGTATCGGGCGCGATCGAGACTCTTGAGTTTGGCTCTCAAGGGTTTAATATCCTCAATGAAAACGCCAGGTGCTTGGCAATCGTTCTGTAGCAGTTTGTCTAAGTTTTTTAGGTTACTCCAATTCTTGATTCTTCTCGGGATACTTGAGGAGACGTGTCCTTTTATGGGCAGTTAATTTCATCTCCTGTTTAAATGTCTCCCAGCTCTCGCTTGCACTGCCTCCTTTCAGTTGCACGTCACACCAGATTTTCTTAATAATGGAAAAAATCCTTCAGAAGTTACGCATTCATTTTTCATATCTCGCATGAGAAATTGGCCCCTTCTTTCTTTCTACATAATTGAAAGGTTACAAGACAGTGATCGCTAAAAGCAATGTAGTCTACAGAATAACCCCGACATAAATATACCAGATCCGCTGAGATATATGCCGGGTCCAGTCCGTGACTGACACCCTGAAAGTACGTGAAAGGTATAGTTTGACCTCGGTACACAACATGCAACCTCTTCCAGAACGAGAATCGTCAATAATGTTATTCCATTTTAGGGTAGTGGTATCCCTATTGCGCGTTTGGTTTTGACCTGTCTTCAGCTCGGCAGACACAATGAAAGTCACCCAAAATGATAAGAAAATGATCAAACTAACAATTTTCGCAAACGTTCTGAAAAAAAAAAAGAAACTGGCGCTCTTTAGTCTTGTTAGGTGCACAAACACAAATGACGGGCCATTCATTTCACATAACAGAGAAATCGCACATGACAAACTTCCCAGACGGGCAGGTCGTGACGGTTTGTACGTCAGCACCCAGGAATTTTTTAAGGAACAGGCAGCAGCCCGCCAAGAAACCAACAGCATGACTCACGCAGACTTTATATCGTGCCAAAAAAGGCCGCACCATATAATCGGTCTGGTCCTCGCTCTCAACTTTGGTTTCCTGATTTGCGACATTGTCCAAGTCATGTTCGGTGAACAGCCGGTAGAGCTGCTGCTGCCGTCGTCCGGCCGCAAGTCCGCGAACGTTTAACGTAGCCACGCGCGAGGCGTTTTCACTGGAAACCATCGGAAAGCCAGTCTCAGACCTCGTAAGCTGGGGTCACCACTCGCTCTACCTGGTAAGAGACGAAGAACGGCTGCGGCCAGCGCGTCGTCCCCTCTTGCTCGTCACTACCAACCAGGGACTCCCAGTCTGCTGGAGCGACTAGTCGGTTCCCTGCTCCGGGTCACTGAGCCGCCACTTCATTGCCTCAGTCGCGAAGTCCATTGCTAAACCATCTCCGGCGTCCAGTGCGCCAGCCGCGTCCTTCGCAGCCGGTGTCGTCTCACTGGCGGTCTTCGCATCAGGCTCATTTTCGCCAACAATGCTTTCTGCCGTCAAGGCTACGGCGGAGCCTGGACTTCTGGCATCGCTAACGGCGCGCGTTGCTGCTCACCGGACGCCTGGGGGTTTGCGAAGATATCCTCGCGGTTCGAGTCGCCGCCGCCTCGGCCTCTTCCTCATCCATTACGAGGTTCTGTCCTGGCTGTCGGCGGTCTTGCTGGTAGCAGCTCGAGCGTATGACCGTACGCTAGTCCGAGGTCTCATGCCCGAAGGCTCGACACTCCTCGCACCTCGGCACTCTACAGTCGCGCCGTATGTGCCCCGCACGTCGACAGCGGAGGCACACCGGTGCGCGTCCGGTGACAACAACCAGCAGCGTGCCTCCGTAAAGGCGGAGCTGAAGCGGTAGGGACTCCGGTGTCAAGTCTTCACGGAGCACCATGCGTACGATGACGGCAGTGGAAACCACGTCTGTCAGGCCCTCGATTCTCCCCTTCTCGCGGGTGACACCCTTGACCTCCCCGTATGGCTCGAAGGCCTGTCGAAGGGTGACTACATGTACGTCGAATGTCACCCAGTGGGCTTTTACCTTCAGCTCTCGTTTTTCTGGATCAATGACCAGGCATGGTCGCCCATTCATCAGCATGGTCCCCTCTCTCAGAAACTTCTCTTTGGTGGAGGTGGTGTGCAGCTTCAGCAGCCAGACGTGCCCCGTTTGAAACGCACCAAGTCCTGCTACGTCTTCCCGAACTCCAACCTGGTTCAGAGGCACTACGAAGTCTTCAGCACGGTACGGCCGCCCCCGCTTATCAGCAAGCAGCACAAGGGTGCATTTCATGGCTTCTCCTGTCGGCAGGGTAGGCAGTATTACTGCGTAGTCACTTGGAACATCGCCTCGTATGGCATCACCGCTGCTCGGAGCCGCCGTCAACGGACTCACCGCGGAGCGGTTCCATTTCACCTGCGCTCGCTACCGCGTTCAAAATCAGAATCTTGGCCACCGATCCCCCCAAAAGAGTATGGATGCTGTTGAATATTGTTATGTTAAGTGAAGTTGGTCAGGTCTAACATGAATGAAAATGGGGCATTCACCTACAAACCTAAAGACACGTGACACCTGATTGGTGCGAAAGAATCCTGGTTATGTCGCGGCCACTTTGTTCCTCCCTGTTATAATCTTTTGCACTTTTATTTTGTAAAAAATAACCCACTATCCTAACGTGAACTTTAAAGGAGCTACAGCGTTCGGAGACGTACTTTTTATTCACGCGGGTCGAAAAAAAAAAACGTTTCATTTTTTTGCTGGTCGGACTCGGTAATTCCTTTCCCACATCTTTTTTTTTTCTTGGAGCTGCAAGTTTTAGTCTTTTTGGCGGGGTTTCACAGTAAATCCCTTAGTGTGTTCCGTGTACACACACGTCATGGTCGGCTCAGTCTATAGCGGGAACATATCTTCGCAGAAATCTAATGGGGATTTTAGTATCCCGTGACGTCATGCAGCCACATGACGTCACAGCGTCATGTGTTGTCATGGCGTCTAATGACGTCACAGTGTCCCATGAGCACCGTAGGTTTAATTTAAAAATGGCAGTAAAACTGCGTGGCAGCGTTTCGGCTGTCGCCGCAGTTTATATATGTGCAGGATGAATACCACCTATAGAAGACAAGGCGCCCGCTTTTTCTTTCTAAACGTCATCACTAGGGTTTGGATGGATGGATGGAGAGATGAGGCTGAACGCTTTGAATTGGGAAACAACTTGCGCCATCGAAAGTGTTCCTTTTTTTTTACTAACATTTATTTAACATAACGTTTTATGACTATACTCCGTCTCATCCAACGATGGACTAGGGCCCGAAGGCTGGCGGGCAGAGTACTGCCTCAGAAAAGCTTGCGTCCGCATTGCGAAAGAGTGCATGAGAGAAATTACGATACGCAGACTACGATGAGCACTAATCTAACGCATATGGTCCTCTGCTGTGATAGCTCGTTATTTTATATTGGCGAAATAAAGATACATGAGTACTTAGTTTCATAAACGTCCTTGCCATATTTCGTGACATTGTCAACTGTTTGGAGAAGCTGCAAGGAAAGCAGGCAACACTGACATAAAGTCGTTTCGCCTTAGCCATAACAATCCAATCCAATATTTGTGTACGTAAAACATACCCGGACCAGCACCTCCCGTCCGCACGTGCTCCGTACATACGCCCTGTGTCGAACACTCCATCCGACTCGTCTTCATTTTTTAATGGCCACTGGTTCTGATCCGGGTTCTCTTCACCCTATTGCTTCCAGACTGTATTTAATTCTTTCAGTAGTTTTCAGTAGTTGCAACCAGGCGGAGTGGCCGCGAAGGGTTCGACAAGCAGACGAAAAACTCGACTTCGCATGGCGCGTCTTGGCGCACTGGTATACGTACGACGGAGCAAATATAGCACGTGGTTTCTAACAGGCTTCGTGATTGGACCTGGCGGCCTGTAGCATCGTAGGATGAGACGGAGTATAGCGATTTATTCTTAAAAGCCACGATCCACGCAGCGTCCATCGTAGAATGAGACGGAATATAGCGATTTATTCTTAAAAGCCACGATCCACGCAGCCTCCATCGTAGAATGAGACGGAGTATAGCGATTTATTCTTAAAAGCCACGATCCACGCAGCGTCTATCGTAGAATGAGACGGAGTATAGCGATTTATTCTTAAAAGCCACGATCCACGCAGCCTTTATCGTAGAATGAGACGGAGTATAGCGATTTATTCTTAAAAGTCCCGATCCACGCAGCGTCCATCGTAGAATGAGACGGAATATAGCGATTTATTCTTAAAAGCCACGATCCACGCAGCCTTTATCGTAGAATGAGACGGAGTATAGCGATTTATTCTTAAAAGCCACGATCCACGCAGCGTCCATCGTAGAATGAGACGGAATATAGCGATTTATTCTTAAAAGCCACGATCCACGCAGCCTTTATCGTAGAATGAGACGGAGTATAGCGATTTATTCTTAAAAGTCCACGATCCACGCAGCGTCCATCGTAGAATGAGACGGAGTATAGCGATTTATTCTTAAAAGCCACGATCCACGCAGCCTTTATCGTAGAATGAGACGGAGTATAGCGATTTATTCTTAAAAGCCACGATCCACGCAGCGTCCATCGTAGAATGAGACGGAGTATAGCGATTTATTCTTAAAAGCCACGATCCACGCAGCCTTTATCGTAGAATGAGACGGAGTATAGCGATTTATTCTTAAAAGCCACGATCCACGCAGCGTCTATCGTAGAATGAGACGGAGTATAGCGATTTATTCTTAAAAGCCACGATCCACGCAGCCTTTATCGTAGAATGAGACGGAGTATAGCGATTTATTCTTAAAAGTCCCGATCCACGCAGCGTCCATCGTAGAATGAGACGGAATATAGCGATTTATTCTTAAAAGCCACGATCCACGCAGCCTTTATCGTAGGATGAGACGGAGTATAGCGATTTATTCTTAAAAGCCACGATCCACGCAGCGTCCATCGTAGAATGAGACGGAATATAGCGATTTATTCTTAAAAGCCACGATCCACGCAGCCTTTATCGTAGAATGAGACGGAGTATAGCGATTTATTCTTAAAAGCCACGATCCACGCAGCGTCCATCGTAGAATGAGACGGAGTATAGCGATTTATTCTTAAAAGCCACGATCCACGCAGCCTTTATCGTAGAATGAGACGGAGTATAGCGATTTATTCTTAAAAGTCCCGATCCACGCAGCGTCCATCGTAGAATGAGACGGAGTATAGCGATTTATTCTTAAAAGTCCCGATCCACGCAGCGTCCATCGTAGAATGAGACGGAGTATAGCGATTTATTCTTAAAAGCCACGATCCACGCAGCCTTTATCGTAGAATGAGACGGAGTATAGCGATTTATTCTTAAAAGTCCACGATCCACGCAGCGTCCATCGTAGAATGAGACGGAATATAGCGATTTATTCTTAAAAGTCCACGATCCACGCAGCGTCCATCGTAGAATGAGACGGAGTATAGCGATTTATTCTTAAAAGCCACGATCCACGCAGCCTTTATCGTAGAATGAGACGGAGTATAGCGATTTATTCTTAAAAGCCACGATCCACGCAGCGTCCATCGTAGAATGAGACGGAGTATAGCGATTTATTCTTAAAAGCCACGATCCACGCAGCCTTTATCGTAGAATGAGACGGAGTATAGCGATTTATTCTTAAAAGTCCCGATCCACGCAGCGTCCATCGTAGAATGAGACGGAGTATAGCGATTTATTCTTAAAAGCCACGATCCACGCAGCGTCCATCGTAGAATGAGACGGAATATAGCGATTTATTCTTAAAAGCCACGATCCACGCAGCCTTTATCGTAGGATGAGACGGAGTATAGCGATTTATTCTTAAAAGTCCACGATCCACGCAGCGTCCATCGTAGAATGAGACGGAGTATAGCGATTTATTCTTAAAAGCCACGATCCACGCAGCCTTTATCGTAGAATGAGACGGAGTATAGCGATTTATTCTTAAAAGCCACGATCCACGCAGCGTCCATCGTAGAATGAGACGGAATATAGCGATTTATTCTTAAAAGCCACGATCCACGCAGCCTTTATCGTAGAATGAGACGGAGTATAGCGATTTATTCTTAAAAGTCCCGATCCACGCAGCGTCCATCGTAGAATGAGACGGAGTATAGCGATTTATTCTTAAAAGTCCACGATCCACGCAGCGTCCATCGTAGAATGAGACGGAGTATAGCGATTTATTCTTAAAAGCCACGATCCACGCAGCCTTTATCGTAGAATGAGACGGAGTATAGCGATTTATTCTTAAAGCCACGATCCACGCAGCGTCCATCGTAGAATGAGACGGAGTATAGCGATTTATTCTTAAAAGTCCACGATCCACGCAGCGTCCATCGTAGAATGAGACGGAATATAGCGATTTATTCTTAAAAGCCACGATCCACGCAGCGTCTATCGTAGAATGAGACGGAGTATAGCGATTTATTCTTAAAAGCCACGATCCACGCAGCGTCCATCGTAGAATGAGACGGAGATAGCGATTTATTCTTAAAAGTCCCGATCCACGCAGCGTCCATCGTAGAATGAGACGGAGTATAGCGATTTATTCTTAAAAGCCACGATCCACGCAGCCTTTATCGTAGAATGAGACGGAGTATAGCGATTTATTCTTAAAAGTCCCGATCCACGCAGCGTCCATCGTAGAATGAGACGGAGTATAGCGATTTATTCTTAAAAGTCCCGATCCACGCAGCGTCCATCGTAGAATGAGACGGAGTATAGCGATTTATTCTTAAAAGCCACGATCCACGCAGCCTTTATCGTAGAATGAGACGGAGTATAGCGATTTATTCTTAAAAGTCCCGATCCACGCAGCGTCCATCGTAGAATGAGACGGAGTATAGCGATTTATTCTTAAAAGTCCCGATCCACGCAGCGTCCATCGTAGAATGAGACGGAGTATAGCGATTTATTCTTAAAAGCCACGATCCACGCAGCCTTTATCGTAGAATGAGACGGAGTATAGCGATTTATTCTTAAAAGTCCACGATCCACGCAGCGTCCATCGTAGAATGAGACGGAATATAGCGATTTATTCTTAAAAGCCACGATCCACGCAGCCTTTATCGTAGAATGAGACGGAGTATAGCGATTTATTCTTAAAAGTCCACGATCCACGCAGCGTCCATCGTAGAATGAGACGGAGTATAGCGATTTATTCTTAAAAGTCCCGATCCACGCAGCGTCCATCGTAGAATGAGACGGAGTATAGCGATTTATTCTTAAAAGCCACGATCCACGCAGCCTTTATCGTAGAATGAGACGGAGTATAGCGATTTATTCTTAAAAGTCCCGATCCACGCAGCGTCCATCGTAGAATGAGACGGAATATAGCGATTTATTCTTAAAAGCCACGATCTACGCAGCCTTTATCGTAGAATGAGACGGAGTATAGCGATTTATTCTTAAAAGTCCCGATCCACGCAGCGTCCATCGTAGAATGAGACTGAGTATAGCGATTTATTCTTAAAAGTCCCGATCCACGCAGCGTCCATCGTAGAATGAGACGGGGTATAGCGATTTATTCTTAAAAGCCACGATCCACGCAGCCTTTATCGTAGAATGAGACGGAGTATAGTGATTTATTCTTAAAAGTCCCGATCCACGCAGCGTCCATCGTAGAATGAGACGGAGTATAGCGATTTATTCTTAAAAGTCCCGATCCACGCAGCGTCCATCGTAGAATGAGACGGAGTATAGCGATTTATTCTTAAAAGCCACGATCCACGCAGCCTTTATCTTAGGATGAGACGGAGCATAGCGATTTATTCTTAAAAGTCCCGATCCACGCAGCGTCCATCGTAGAATAAGACGGAGTATAGCGATTTATTCTTAAAAGCCACGATCCACGCAGCCTTTATAGTAGAATGAGACGGAGTATAGCGATTTATTCTTAAAAGTCCCGATCCACGCAGCGTCCTTCGTAGAATGAGACGGAGTATAGCGATTTATTCTTAAAGTCCCGATCCACGCAGCGTCCATCGTAGAATGAAACGGAATATAGCGATTTATTCTTAAAAGCCACGAACCACGCAGCTTTTATCGTAGGATGAGATGGAGTATAGCGATTTATTCTTAAAAGCCACGATCCACGCAGCGTCCATCGTAGAATGAAACGGAATATAGCGATTTATTCTTAAAAGTCCCGATCCACGCAGCGTCCATCGTAGAATGAGACGGAGTATAGCGATTTATTCTTAAAAGCCACGATCCACGCAGCCTTTATCGTAGAATGAGACGGAGTATAGCGATTTATTCTTAAAAGCCACGATCCACGCAGCGTCCATCGTAGAATGAGACGGAATATAGCGATTTATTCTTAAAAGCCACGATCCACGCAGCCTTCATCGTAGAATGAAACGGAATATAGCGATTTATTCTTAAAAGCCACGATCCACGCAGCGTCCATCGTAGAATGAGACGGAGTATATCGATTTATTCTTAAAAGCCACGATCCACGCAGCGTCCTTCGTAGAATGAGACGGAGTATAGCGATTTATTCTTAAAGTCCCGATCCACGCAGCGTCCATCGTAGAATGAAACGGAATATAGCGATTTATTCTTAAAAGCCACGAACCACGCAGCTTTTATCGTAGGATGAGATGGAGTATAGCGATTTATTCTTAAAAGCCACGATCCACGCAGCGTCCATCGTAGAATGAAACGGAATATAGCGATTTATTCTTAAAAGTCCCGATCCACGCAGCGTCCATCGTAGAATGAGACGGAGTATAGCGATTTATTCTTAAAAGCCACGATCCACGCAGCCTTTATCGTAGAATGAGACGGAGTATAGCGATTTATTCTTAAAAGCCACGATCCACGCAGCGTCCATCGTAGAATGAGACGGAATATAGCGATTTATTCTTAAAAGCCACGATCCACGCAGCCTTCATCGTAGAATGAAACGGAATATAGCGATTTATTCTTAAAAGCCACGATCCACGCAGCTCTATCGTAGAGATGAGACGGAGTATAGCGATTTATTCTTAAAAGCCACGATCCACGCAGCGTCCATCGTAGAATGAGACGGAGTATATCGATTTATTCTTAAAAGCCACGATCCACGCAGCGTTCATCGTAGAATGAAACGGAATATAGCGATTTATTCTTAAAAGTCCACGATCCACGCAGCGTCCATCGTAGAATGAGACGGAATATAGCGATTTATTCTTAAAAGCCACGATCCACGCAGCCTTTATCGTAGAATGAGACGGAGTATTGCGATTCATTCTTAAAAGCCACGATCCACGCAGCGTCCATCGTAGAATGAGACGGAATATAGCGATTTATTCTTAAAAGTCCACGATCCACGCAGCGTCCATCGTAGAATGAGACGGAGTATAGCGATTTATTCTTAAAAGCCACGATCCACGCAGCCTCTATCGTAGAATGAGACGGAGTATAGCGATTTATTCTTAAAAGTCCACGATCCACGCAGCGTCCATCGTAGAATGAGACGGAGTATACGCGATTTATTCTTAAAAGCCACGATCCACGCAGCCTCTATCGTAGAATGAGACGGAGTATAGCGATTTATTCTTAAAAGTCCTGATCCACGCAGCGTCCATCGTAGAATGAGACGGAGTATAGCGATTTATTCTTAAAAGTCCCGATCCACGTAGCGTCCATCGTAGAATGAGACGGAATATAGCGATTTATTCTTAAAAGCCACGATCCACGCAGCCTTTATCTTAGGATGAGACGGAGTATAGCGATTTATTCTTAAAAGTCCCGATCCACGCAGCGTCCATCGTAGAATGAGACGGAGTATAGCGATTTATTCTTAAAAGCCACGATCCACGCAGCCTTTATCGTAGAATGAGACGGAGTATAGCGATTTATTCTTAAAAGTCCCGATCCACGCAGCGTCCATCGTAGAATGAGACGGAGTATAGCGATTTATTCTTAAAAGCCACGATCTACGCAGCCTTTATCGTAGAATGAGACGGAGTATAGCGATTTATTCTTAAAAGTCCCAATCCACGCAGCGTCCATCGTAGAATGAGACGGAGTATAGCGATTTATTCTTAAAAGTCCCGATCCACGCAGCGTCCATCGTAGAATGAGACGGAGTATAGCGATTTATTCTTAAAAGTCCCAATCCACGCAGCGTTCATCGTAGAATGAGACGGGAATATAGCGATTTATTCTTAAAAGCCACGATCCACGCAGCGTCCATCGTAGAATGAGACGGAATATAGCGATTTATTCTTAAAAGCCACGATCCACGCAGCGTCCATCGTAGAATGAGACGGAATATAGCGATTTATTCTTAAAAGCCACGATCCACGCAGCCTTTATCGTAGAATGAGACGGAGTATAGCGATTTATTCTTAAAAGTCCCAATCCACGTAGCCTCCATCGTAGAATGAGACGGAGTAAAGCGATTTATTCTTAAAAGTCCCAATCCACGCAGCGTCCATCGTAGAATGAGACGGAGTATAGCGATTTATTCTTAAAAGTCCCAATCCACGCAGCGTTCATCGTAGGATGAGACGGAGTATAGCGATTTATTCTTAAAAGCCACGATCTACGCAGGCTTTATCGTAGAATGAGATGGAGTATAGCGATTTATTCTTAAAAGTCCCGATCCACGCAGCCTCCATCGTAGAATGAGACGGAGTAAAGCGATTTGTTCTTAAAAGTCCCAATCTACGCAGCGTCCATCGTAGAATGAGACGGAGTATAGCGATTTATTCTTAAAAGTCCCAATCCACGCAGCGTTCATCGTAGAATGAGACGGAGTATAGCGATTTATTCTTAAAAGTCCCGATCCACGCAGCGTCCATCGTAGAATGAGACGGAGTATAGCGATTTATTCTTAAAAGCCACGATCTACGCAGCCTTTATCGTAGAATGAGACGGAGTATAGCGATTTATTCTTAAAAGTCCCAATCCACGCAGCGTCCATCGTAGAATGAGACGGAGTATAGCGATTTATTCTTAAAAGTCCCAATCCACGCAGCGTTCATCGTAGAATGAGACGGAGTATAGCGATTTATTCTTAAAAGCCACGATCCACGCAGCGTCCATCGTAGAATGAGACGGAATATAGCGATTTATTCTTAAAAGCCACGATCCAGGCAGCGTCCATCGTAGAATGAGACGGAATATAGCGATTTATTCTTAAAAGCCACGATCCACGCAGCCTTTATCGTAGAATGAGACGGAGTATAAGCGATTTATTCTTAAAAGTCCCAATCCATGCAGCCTCCATCGTAGAATGAGACGGAGTAAAGACGATTTATTCTTAAAAGTCCCAATCCACGCAGCGTCCATCGTAGAATGAGACGGAGTATAGCGATTTATTCTTAAAAGTCCACGATCCACGCAGCGTTCATCGTAGAATGAGACGGAGTATAGCGATTTATTCTTAAAAGCCACGATCCACGCAGCGTCCATCGTAGAATGAGACGGAATATAGCGATTTATTCTTAAAAGTCCACGATCCACGCAGCCTCCATCGTAGAATGAGACGGAGTATAGCGATTTATTCTTAAAAGCCACGATCCACGCAGCCTTTATCGTAGAATAAGACGGAGTATAGCGATTTATTCTTAAAAGCCACGATCCACGCAGCGTCCATCGTAGAATGAGACAGAGTATAGCGATTTATTCTCAAAAGCCACGATCCACGCAGCCTTTATCGTAGAATGAGACGGAGTATAGCGATTTATTCTTAAAAGTCCCGATCCACGCAGCGTCCATCGTAGAATGAGACGGAGTATAGCGATTCATTCTTGAAAGCCACGATCCACGCAGCCTTTATCGTAGAATGAGACGGAGTATAGCGATTTATTCTTAAAAGCCACGATCCACGCAGCCTTTATCGTAGAATGAGACGGAGTATAGCGATTTATTCTTAAAAGCCACGATCCACGTAGCGTCCATCGTAGAATGAGACGGTGTATAGCGATTTATTCTTAAAAGCCGCGATCCACGCAGCCTTTATCGTAGGATGAGACGGAGTATAGCGATTTATTCTTAAAACTCACGATCCACGCAGCGCCACTTATAGCTTGCCTCAGCGTTATGCGCCAGTGCGCCACGCAGCGTCACAAAACGAGCGCGACGCTATAGCACGCGGCGACGCCAACAGGTGCACCTGTTTGCCGCTTCAGGCGGGTCGGCGATCCACTAACTTTGACATCATGCGCACACTTTGCCCTCTAGGGCGTATATTGCCAGAACGCGGCAATGAACTTGAAATTTTTCGGCCAACCACTTGGTACTAACGAAAGTTTCGCTCTCTCTTTCTGTTGCTCTTCGTCTTCCATACTTACATTTTCCGGGAGAACAAAAAGACGAATAGATGTACTCTCGAGCCCACCCACACAAACATCACATCCAGCAGAAAAAAAAAAAAGCATCGGTAGATAAAGACGAGGGAACGTACGCTGTTTTGACAGCCGCCCCGCGGTCGTAGAACCGGAAATCAATCAGCAACAGGATATTTTCTATACGTTGGCGAGGTCGTAACTGAGTTAGGCCACCGCGAAAAAATGTGCGCCGCGAACCATAGTGCAGTCACTCGAAGCCAGACTGAGTGGCGCAATCGCCAGCGGTTGCAATCAGAAAGAGGCTGATTGCGCCATGGCGGGCAAGCAGACATTCGTCACTCTTCGCTCGCGGGATGTGCACGCACTGAAGAATTGCACGAGAGACAAGCAACTCCTGCGCAGCCCTGTTTCGACACCTTCACGGCAAATGAAGAATGTGTGGCAGATGTGGCAAGCGTCGCGATGCCGCAGACGCCGAAGCTCGTGTAGGCAGAAAGTTGCTTGCCGACGCGTGCAGGGCACTTGACTTCCGTTTCAAACCAAACCATTACCAAGGGCGACCGACTCTGGGATCCAATGGAACCAATTAATCAATGTAGAAAGTGCAATGCCACGGCGCTTGCCGCAATTCGGCGCCATTGTAGCCAAACAAATACCGCACAGAAAAAAATTGATGAGGATCAGAACCGATTCACTGCGCGCAATTGGTTCAGCCACTAAAACCGAAAGAACAAAACAAAAAACGGTCGAGTGCCATGGCGCTTTATTATTATTAGTACACCGAAGCGATTTTTCGAAGTTTTGATTTCAAAGTTGCCACTCGTTTTATTGAGGCATTCGAGAAGACTCCGATAAAGTTCGGATCTCAACGGATAAACATACGCCAGAGGTTGGTGACATTAATGAGACATATGTATAGCGCCACATGATTTGCAATCTGTGTAGCGGAAAGTACCACCAAAGTTTCGGTCCTGCGTAGACTTCCGCGACAAGTCCGACAACGTCAAAGCCTCGTTCTTCCTCTGTCTGTCTCTCTCTTTTTTCTCGCAAATTTTCGACGGATGTTTTAATTATAGACTTATACGTGGAATAACTTGACTGCCTACCTCAGATGGAGCGCAGTTCGCGCCCTTTAGGCGACAGGGATTCCAGAGGTATACAGCAGTCGTCTAGAGCGGGGTCTCCGAACCCAGGCCTGCTGGCCAAATCCGACCTGCAAAGCCAATGGCCATCCGCGAGCCAGTCGGAACGGCTGGCCCGCGGATGGCCACTGTCTTTTCAGTGATGCTGGCCCACGGCTACCAACACAAAAAAGAGCGCGCGTAATACAAGTGGTTCTATTACGCTCAGCAGTACAGTAAACAAAAATGTACCAGAAAGAATGAGCGAAAACAGCATCAAAACACCGGTTCTCTCGGCATATTATTTGTACTACGTTGTCATCATGCACCAACATTACCATTCAAAGCCCCATGTTTCATGTACGTGTAACACGTTAACTTGATTCTGCTTTCTCGCGAATAGCGTGCTTAGAGCCCTGTGCCATAACTGTTACATATTATCGGACCTATCATGGGCATAAGTCTTCTGCCCCCTGTGAATGTTCCAAAGTTCCTTTGCACTTTCATTTATGCCTGTTAAATTTTTGTCACAATTATTTTGTAATTTAGTAATTAGCAACATGATTGAATTTCAAAATATAGTAAATGATTTTTTTTCTTTAATAACTGTTAAAAAAAACTAAAAAGGAGACATTGGCTGCTGCTATAGCAGCACCGGCTACTCCTTTGAACTTCAGTGATTGGTGTCCAGTTCCTTGAGAGTTCACAGTTGTCACTTAAAATAAACACTGCACATAACACCCTGCACTACACTCAAAGTTATAAAAGTACACTATTTACATCAGGGTGCAATGATTTGTCAAGCTATTTATATATAATTTCTACACTCAAACATACATGGTGTACTGTACAATATACACTAAAGGGGGCAGTATGCACATTAAATCATTCAAACCGTTTTAACAATAAAAGCTCATTTTAGCGTGATAATATACAACCAAGGTATATGAGTATAATGTACGAAATTTCACAGTTGAAGGATGTATGCAATGTAAATTTATCATATGATGATGTTTCCACTTTGGTGCAACGTTTTTGTTGTTCTTGTTGAAAATGTATAGCTCTGAATTACTGTCCGCTATTTTTGTTTCCAAGAGGAAATCGTGTAAGGCAAACAGAGCCCTCTTTTGTAGAACTGGCATAGGGCAAGGTCCTATCATCTTCTTTAGTGACAAGTACCATGAGCCGTAAATTGAGCTCTTTTCGACACTTTATGAATCTTGAGCATTCTAGTAAGAGATGAGTTTCATCTTCGACCGACTCTCCACATGCACATTCTGGAGATTCTGCGCGATGGATGTGGTATAAACAAACTAGCGGTATAAGCAACATTGAGACGAAGTCAATGTAGTAGTGTTTCTATGCTGCGTGGGAGAGAAATGGGAACGCGGAATCTTATCTGACGGTCGACCTCAAAAAGAATGCAGCGTTTAGAGTGTTCGTCAAACCACGTAGAACTACATACACTCTGTGCGTACTACTGTCGTTAATATTTCCCGAGGGCCTCCACGGGAAAGGGGAACTCGTTGATATTGCCCGTCCCAGTGTGCTTTTCAGGCGAGGCAGTCTGCCGCTTCATTGCCCGTGAGGCCACAGTGTCTTAGGACCCACTGAAGTGAAATGTCGTGAACTGCCTTCATTGCCGCCATCATTTAAATCAGAATTTTGTAAATGTATCCGCCGTAGATACTTTTATAATTCATTGACTGTATGAATGTGAGAGCCACTTGTGGGTCACTTTATATGACCCATTTCTTTATCATGATTGCATGCCGAATATATTGTAACGCTGACAATATGGCATGTAACTCAGCTGCTGTAGAGGATGATCGATGTGATAGCCGGAATGAACGATGTGTGTCTAAAGATTGTACAACAAATACAGAAGCTGACCTTTGATCATTGGTAGATCCGTCTTAAGTGAAACTGGGGTACCGCGATTGTATACATGGAAGAGAGCCACTTGTGCTGCCACCATACTGCTCACTGAACTTGTCTTCTCTATTCCATTTATTGTCATCTGAACTTTAGGCATCGTCAACGTCCAGGGAGCAGTTGAGACTAGTGCTTTCCATTAAGTGCAACTTGGTAGGTGGCGTTGATGTTTTAAAAAAAAACGTTATGTACTCGTGCGCCTGTTCTGCTCGTAAGGTTATGAACAATAGGGGGTCGATATGTTGTGTCTTTAATTTAAAAAAAATGCCTGCAGGTTTCTTGTATTCGAAGGACCGAGATTGGCGGCTCCCGTGCCTCTGCAAAAGCTAGAACACCGGATGTTGCGCGAGGCACACCCAGGCAAACTCTTAGACTACGAGCCAACAAGTAATGTAGACGAGTCTCGGAGGTGCGTGAGAGGCCATGAAGCACTGGTATAGAATAGGCGTGCGTTTGGCGTATTAGTGCAACGTGCAAGTGGAGGAGGGATGATGTTGAGCCTCCCCACTTGGTTTCCGCAACGCAGCATAAGGCATATTTATCCTATTAACTTTTTGTTCCATCGCAGTCACGTGCGTGTTCCACTTAAGAGTTCTGTCGATAACTATACCCAAAAATCGGGGGTCTTGACAGTTTCTAGTTCTTCTCTGTTTACAGAGAGTCTGAAGTCGTTTAGTCGTTTTAAGGTGAAAGGGAGAACTGCTGATTTTGTCGTAGAGAAGTACATTCCATGCTCTCTTAAGAATGACACAATAAGGTCTAGACGGTTCTGCAATGATGTTTTAACAGTATCAATAGAGAGGGCTGACGCCCAGATGCATATGTCGTCTGCGTAGATAGAATACTCTATCTCTGATTGAAGGAGACGCGACAGCTGATTTATAACCACGTTGAAGAGAGTGGTGCTCAGTGCGGTGCCCTGAGGAACTCCAATGCGAAAAGTATGTTCCTAGCTTTTGCCTTTGTTTGTCTTTACAAAAATCTTGCGTTCATTGAGAAAGTCTGCTATCCAACGCAGGGTGCGACAACGAAGTTTATGTAAAACGTGACTATGATTAATGGCGTCAAAGCCCGTTTGATATCGAGAAATACGGCTACGGAAATGTTACCTCGGCTTCTTTCGTGTTCTACATGAGTCACTAGCTTCAGTGTACAATTCATTGCGCATCGTCGTCTTCTAAAGCCAGCTAGGTGCGGTGAGAGCGCGTTGTTTCCTTCGACCCACCATTGCAATCGCTCGTTAAGTAATTTCTCTCTAACTTTATCAATACTGCTTGTTAGACTCACAGGGCGGAATGACTCCAGTGACATGGGGGATCTTCCTGGTTTCAGAAGAGGGACAACTTTCGCTAGTTTCTAGTCCTCTGGTAGACATTCTTGTTACCGTGTGTTATCAAATAGTTGAAGAAGGAGATAGCTGCTTTAGGTCCCAAGTTCGAGAGGCTCCGTATGTTATGACATCTGGCCCTGGGGCTGTTTTTTACCGGAAATTATAAGGCAGTCTCCATTTCGGGCATTGTGAATGGGAGATCCAACTCTGATTGAGTTGATCAAATTGTGCATCTATTTTTCGTTGTACTGCGTTGCATGATGCTGTGAATTCTATAATGCATGTCGCAGCGCCCGGCCGCGTGAGCAGTTGGCAAAACTCATTTGCAACGAGGACAGCAGAAATACCCCGATTTAATTCCAAAGCCCGGAATGGGTGAATCTGAGTGACAGAAGTTCTAAGTGCTCGGAATATGTTCCAGACTTTAGGTATTGACGTAAAAGGCGAAAAAACATCGCCATTACTGAACCAGCGTTTTTTTTTCTGGCTTTTTTATTTGTCGACGCATCAGGGCATGTGTTCGTTGAGCCTCTAAGTAGTGCTGAACTTGCCATGATCGATTGTGTTTCCGTTCAGCCCTTCGTCGTATAGCCCGTAGCCTCCCATATTCGGCATCCACTCCAGTACATCCCTGAGGAACTCATATTACACGCGTGGAGCGTTCCATATCTGTGCGACTGCCTGTAACAAAGTTTCCAAGTTTGCAGTCAACTGTATTTATGGTTTCAGTATTTAAGTGTCGGTAAACTTTCCAATTTGTTAGTTGAGTTTTACGTTTCCGAGGAGAGTGCAAAAGTTTAGGTTGACACACGAGGATAGGAAATTGATCACTTCCGCTTGTCTCGACATCTGTGCGCCAATACATTCCAGAAGATAAGTTGTGGGAACAGAGTATTAGGTCTAAGCAACTAGAAACGTAAGACCGCGCAAGAATGTTGCGGATTCATCATTCAGTACGGTTAGGTCAAGATTTTCAGCTGCGTTGAAGATAATATCTTCATGAATATCGCATCGATTACTTCGAAAAAGTCGAGCTTGGTTGAACTCAAACCTGGGCAGGTTCGCGACATCCCTGGTTTTGAGTGCGCGGGAGTGGCAGGAGTTGTTGTCGATGGCGATGCAATGTTCTGACCGCCCCTAGCTTTTTCTTTTTTTTTAATTTTCGAACATTTATATTAGATAACAAACACACTAGATATTTATTTTATATTTATATTTCACTCTCGAGGTTTATTTTATTGTATCAATTTATAGAACGCGCACATACATCACATATTGCTATAAAAGTGCCACAACAATTAGGGCTTGGTGAAAAATAAACCTAAACTCATCCTGTCTTGCTGCCATTGGACAGATAGAAACAGAGCAGACCGATAACGCACGCATCATACGCCTTTCTCAGTGAATAAACATATTCATAGGGGAACGCGTGGCAGGCAGATTATTCGTTACTTGCTTGATTATTCGCAGTTTGTGCGAATATTCGCCATTTTCCCGAATATTCGGGTTTGGCCAAATATTCGGGTACTTCCGAATATGCAATTTTCGAATCGAATATACGTTTCGAATAAGGAAAACAATCGATTCGTATTCGAAATTTCGCATATTCGCACACCCCTAGTTATTTTCTATTTTGCACTATTCTGAGAACTTCTAACTCTGTTACTAAAACATTTAAATCGGCCATTTATTTCCAAGCGATCCGACCATCTCGCCAACCAACTGCTCATCTAGCATGCAACTTAGTTGCGGTAAAATCTTGAAGAAAAAAACAGCAGAATATCAAACGTGATGAGACGCGGGGCTTGATGAGGCTGCAAGCTTCCAAACTGCGGTGAGAATGATGGAATGGCAGCTGCAGTTCAACGAGAAGGGTCTGCAACGGCGGTTTATGGTTTGGTAGACTTGTAGGACCTTGGGTTTCTCGTTGGGGTAATGCAACCATGCGAAGAAGTCACCGCGTATCGAACGAAAACAGGGATGTTCTTTCTTACTAACGTGACGTGAATCGTGCAGTGCCATAGTCACACGCACGCACTTACAGCAAAGGTCAAACAGACGTAAAAAGGCAGGATTACCTTGCGTAAGAAGCATAATCAAATAACGGGCAAACGATTCACTAAGGTAGGATAAGCAAGAACGGAAATGATTGGGCGATATGGAAAGCCCATTTCTTGTTTTGGCAGCAAAAATGGCGTGTTGCTTGACATATTGAAAGGAGACTCGCAAGGTTCAACGCATGGTGAATTATACGCGCGCAAAGAAAAACATTTTAAAGCACAAAGTGTTCCAGCAGCCGGCTCAAAGGCCGGCTGCTGGAGCACTTTGTGATGTTCCAGCACTTTGTGATGTTCCAGCAGCAAATGAGATGTTCTTTCATGCGCAATGTAAAAGCAAGATTATTAGATTCACAGAGTGCGGCTTACGTTCAAAGGTTAAAGAATCGCACGTTGGAAATCTCGAGGGAATTAACAAAATGACAAATATAAACGTAACTAAGAATTTTTTTGTCACTTTCGTCTTTTTTGTCATTACTTCCGGTCTGAATTTTTGCAGGAAAACTTCTTGTTAGCGTTTCTGACCTATTCAATATTTCCATTTATCAATCCGTGACCATTAATTTGTTTACATCCTTGTGTTATAAAACACCGTATTTTTAATTATTCTGTCTCTCCTCGAAACACTAAAATTACTTCCTGTTGAAGGCCTCTTTAAAAAATTCTAAACTCAGCAGCCCTTCATCACACTTTCATCACACATCCATTTGAACTCTCGGTGAATTCTTCGATGAACATCGTCCCGTTACAGCTGGTTGAAAAACGAACTGTTCCCTTTGTGTAGTTTTTGCAGCTGCATAAGGGTGAAGCTACACCTTTTAATTTTCATCAGCAGTTTTCTAGTAAAAAAAATTTCGAGACAAAAAAAAATCGAAAACTTCAAGACTGTGTAAGCTTTACACTAGGTGAGAGGCGGAAGCGTTATAACGTCGCAAAACACACAAAAAAATATCCTTGACCTCCCTCGGTTGCGCTTCTTTCATACGCCTACATTTTACAGGCAAAACACACCAGATGCAGTTTTCACGCACACAATTCCAAAAAAATACAGGCAGGATGAGACGTCCACGACAAGGGATATGTTGTGTTCATTGACTGCTCCTCGGCGATTCATACATGGTACTTCAAAGGCAGTAATTAATTCGCCGAAAAGCTAAGTGCAAGAAAATAATTTGATTTGTTATATGTAGAAAACCTCGTTTAGTGTGCTTAAAACTCGCTTAGTGTGCTTAAAGCAAACTAGCGAAGGTATGACGCTAAAGCCATACTTTGAATAAAACTTTCAAAATAAATACTGTTTACTTTTTAATCTCTATCCTTCAAAAGTTCTACGCCTTTGCACTATGATACATGTGCAGTACCAAAGCCCGTCAGCAGAATCCTGTTCGCGTATTGAATACGGGCACTGCATCACTCGGATTGCGCTCGTTAACAATACGTCCGTCGCGAACATTCAGATTCGTGTGCGTGACCAATGAGTACCGTTGCAGAAACATTAAGATTGTAACGATGTCCGGAGTCATGCGCGGTCTATACTGCCCCAATCTCACTAGAGGAATAAACAAAAAGGCTCGAGGTACAGCTAAGCACTTCTTATGAGTTGTGAATTCGAAAGCATGCACGCCGCTCTTCCGCTCCCATCTTTCGTCTGCGGGGTACTGGCGTCGACGGTCGAGCGCGTGCGCTGTCTCTGGCGCGCTTACCTTGGACGTGGAGCAGGGGAGCCGCTGGATGGATGAATGGATGAATACGGCTGAGCCCTTTGGATCGGGCGGTAGATTACGCCACCTAGCCATTTTGTCTTACCATTTAAGCTTAGAATATTTAAATGTGAAAACTATATTCTCTCCGCACTCAAAAAGAAAGTGAGGCTATAAAACCCCCTTGCCATCAGTTAATAAGAAAATACCTAGTTTGCTCTCGCTTTCGGCCACCATTCACCTAATCTTTGCTTGGTAATCTCTACTGCTTTGAAATCCACTTTTCCTTCGCTGTTTCTAAAACCCAATGACTTAATTAAATCTATGTTGTCTTCGCTAGGCATAGGGTGAAGCCCTTTACAGTAGAGTATCAAGTGCTCAGCCGTCTCGTCCTTCTCTCCACAAGCAGCGCACACTATATTCATTTCCTGGTACTTCGCTCTGTATGTTCTGGTTCGCAAAACACCTGTTTTGGCCTCAAACAACAATTAGCTTCCCCTAGAATTGTCATAAATGCTTTCTTTGACAATAACTGTTTTGTTTAATCTATAGCTTTCCAGAGCCGTCTTTCTCTGCATTCCCTCTAGCGACCGATCTCTTTCTGTGGCCTTAACTTTCTTCTTAACTGAGACCTGCTCTTCCGTAACCCCACTACAGCCTAAAAACTTTCCTCAACGATCGCCACCCCATGGCGCTGCCTCGCGGACACGCAGCGCCTGGGGTGGCGGTCGTTGAAACTGACGCGCAGCGGCCAATGGGAGCCTCGTCGACGCGCGCCAGCCAATTGGACCGTAGCCGAAATCCATCAGCTTTACTCCGCTCCTTTGGAATCGGGGAAACTAGGTGCCGTTTGGCTAGGCTTTTTCGTGGTTTCATAGCTGGGAGCTGGCTTTACTTGGAGAAAGGATTTCAGGTGCCGTTTGGCGCGCCTTCAAAGCTGATGACGTCGGCTCGCTCCATTGCACAGTTAATGCTTTCGCATTAATACTACCGACATCGACAGAACACAAACACGTGCATCATGCCCGCGAAAGCATCCTCGGCATGGTCGGAATCACTCAGTGGTCATGAAGTAGGCACGAGTGACTGCAAGCCTGCTAATTATGCCATTGCGTGCATGTCTCAAGTCTTTGGGATATGTCGGTGTCGGTTGTCTTTGTTTGTCGCCATAGTGGGTGTGGCACATTATGGTGTTTCACCCTATGTGCGAGCGAAGACGAAGCTACAAACACGAGCACGATGCCCTGGACCAACGCCTCCTCTATACCTGTCGGAAGCGCTCCCCGAGGCCGTCTTGTTCTCTTCCTCTTTTAACACCCGTGTTCGCCGCGAGATGGCGCTGCCTATGTTGGGAGGCTATACAAATTCGATTGAAGAGGGAGTCCATCGCGAACCATGGGGTGCGTTTACAGTTTAGTGGCTGAAGCTTTCTGTGGACATTGGTCACAAGTTCGCATGCGCTGCGTTATCGCGCGGAAAGGAGAAAAGCAGGAGGAAAGGCGAAGACGTTTGCACGTCTGCAGACGATCAAAAACTTTCGTCACCGCCTCGAAGCTCGTATTGCAAATGCGACCCATGAACCACGTGCCCCGGATCGAACAGTTGGAAACTCTGTAATACAAGCTCTCTACGGCACAAGCAGACGACGCCTCACGCGCAAGGCACCGGCGTTAGTCTCCTGAGAGCCTGTATCCTAGAGAGTTTCCAACTGCGCAATCATGACCACGGCGTTTATGAGTCGCAATACGAGCTGCAGCAGGTGACGATCAAGCGCTGATTGTCTGAAAATGTCTCCGCCCTTTCTCCTACTTTTTCTCCTCGCCACGCGAAAACGCAGCGTGTGCAAACTTGTGGCCAATTCCTGCAGGAGATGTCCGCCATTGCATTGCAAACGCTCCCCATGTTTTGAGATGGAATCTCTCTTCAATGAATTACCCAAGCATCAAGGATAATGCAGGGAATGGTGTTTCACCATAGCCTCCTCTATACTCACAAAGCCTGGCAGTTTGATGACGGAGCCATAGAGTGCCCGGTCGCAGATTTGGAGCGCGAGGATCTGGTAGCAGAGAGCATTTCTCGGGCGACCTAAAGCTCCTCAATGTGTTTCCGTTTGTCTCACGAGTAGCGTCGAATACGCCAGTGCGCGAAACCCGTGCCTCGAGCGGCCCTTGGAAGCGAATGGCGGCGGACCTCCCGCTTGAGGCACGTGTCATGCTCGTTTCCCAAACAATGGTTGGCGGTACTTGAAAGCGTGGATTTTATCAAGGAACTTCGGGGGTACCTGGTATTCAGCGCATAGCTTTTGCAGAGGCGAGGACCCGAAACATGGTTTTCAAACCGGATGAGAAAAGAAGCGGTAGCGCGAGGAACGTGAGGAGCACGAGCGCACATTCCTTCGCATGAAAGAAGCGCGTCTCGTCGCAGCGGGGCGCCCGTTACATGGCACTTCTCTCATCTGTTATCTGCCGCTCGACCTTTTCACTTTCGGCGGCCGCGTCTCGTGGTGATCTCCCCGGCTTTGTCAGCATAGAGGAGGCCATGGTTCTATGTATGCGCGACACGTGCTGGCGTCTGCAGCAGTACCTGTTCTAAAGCAAAAGCATAAAACAAATGTCATCTTGCACGCGCGTTCGTAACGCTTTATTTTTTGCTCATTTACATCAAATCCTTTACACGGGGGAATGCGTACGCGTGCGACGTGTGGAAAACCATTCTCTGCATTCTCTTCGATGCTTGGGTAATTTAGCAATAGGTATATTTAGAGAGTTCGGCCATTCATTGGGAAATATAGGAGGCAAATGAGGAGCCGCCATTGGCCGAGAGAGGGCTCGGCTTGTTCCAGGGCGTCTTCACAGATTTGAACGTGGCCAGCCAGAAGCTGGCAATAATGCCCAGGTGGTGGTCGCGAGAAACAAAATAAGTGTGTCAGTCTTGGTGACTAAGAATATAATGCACGTGATTTTTCGATCACGGTCATGCAAAATCAAATTCTAGTAGAACGATCGACGTGATCAGTACGCCAGGCTCCGAGGGCCGGGAAAATGCCATCCGAGCGGTCAGACTCCGACCGAGCAAATGAGAGTTCAAGCGGAACATTTGAATATTGCATCGTTTTGCATGATCATAATCGAAACATTACGAGCACTACATTTTCAACCATAAAAAGTTACTCCATTTAACTCTTACGCACTTATTAAAATTGTTTCTCGCTACCACCGCTAGGGGGTTATTTTGGACTTCTGGTTGGCCAAAAGAGCACGTCACGCCTTCTATTTGCGTCTCATTTACGCCCCGGCATTACCTGCCCCTTCCATTGAACAAACTCTCTATATACGGCTCTGTCCTGCCCCAACGAGGGTGGCGCCGCCTTCCTGAAGCAACAGCGGCGCCGCGCAACTTCTCGAGCGGCGGCCCCCATTGTATTTTCCTCCGTTCGAAAGGCATATATAGTATAGACGTTTTGCAGCACCTGTGAATGGGCACCGACATATCCCACCTTCAGTTTTTAGAGCGCAGCTCTTAGGCGCCCGTTTCCGGCTTGAGCGGCGTCGGCGTCGCCGTCGCCGTCGGCGTAACCGCGCGGTGCATGATGGGTAATTTTCCCCGCTAAATCTAGCGGAAAATTTCCCCGCTAACTCTAGCGGAAAATTTTCCCCTCTAAATCTAGCGGAAAATTTTCCCCACTATATCTAGCGGAAAATTTTCCCCGCTAAATTTAGCGGAAAAGTTTCCCCGCCAAATTTAGCGGAATATTTTTCCCGCTGAATGTAGCGGAAAGTTTTCTCCGCTCCACCCCCGCCCCTCGAGGTCACGTGACCCCCAGGCCACGTGACCCCCCCCCGAGGTCACGTGACTCCCCGGTCACGTGACCCCCCCTTTCCTTGCCCTCCTCTTCAAGAGCTGCGCTCTGATTCGGCGTTACAGGGAGTTGTAAACGGCTTTCATTTTTAGAGCGCAGCTCTTTTTTCCCCTCTAATTAGGTTTAATTCATTTCATCATTACCACAACAGGGCAAGTTATTGCCATTTTAGATTCTACTGTGTCCTCATCTTCAGCATTGGACTTTGTGGAGGCTCGTCAACACCCGCTCAGTGGCTCGGCATCCGAGTAAGACCATGCTACAGCGCAACAGTCAACACACCATCCAAACAGATCTACACAAAGAAACAACACTCACGCAGCGCTGACTGTCAACTCTCATATATATTGAACATCATCTTCGTTGTCTTTTACTTTTACGCACTAAAAAGAAGAACATAAAAAATAAAAGTTAACCAAGGAAGAACAGAAAAAGAAAAAGTAAAAGAAAAGAAAAGGAATGGAAAAGGAGAGAAGATAAGGAAGAAAAAGGATTCAAGAAAATAAAATACAAAATAAAAAAAGGAAATGACAGAACATAAGATCAAGTCCTACTACAGTAAAAGTTACTAAGAAGGTTTCCCTAAATAATTTAACTGTTTCTTGGATAAGGTAATCGACGAGACACTGATACATAATCCATCTAGCACGTTTATGCTAGCGGGTTCGATAATTTATCTAGTTAGTTTGTTCTTGCTTCGTCCAAGTACTGTGCAATTGTTAAGAAGGGGGAGCATCCACAATCTCTGCAATGAATGCCCGGATGAACTGAGTTAGCGTTAATGGCGTTGTTGTTATGTCCTCGAAGCCTATCGTTATGACAGCGCCCCGTCTGCCCAACGAAACGCTTCCCACAGGTAAGAGGGAAAGAATATATCACTCCTTCAGCACAGGAAACGAACTTGTTCTTGTGGTTTTTGTTGCAGCACTCTGGTAGAATAGATGGCCCATTCACCCACTTGCATAGGCTGGAAAGTTTTTGCGGAGCAGAGAAAACAACATCGAAGTTGACTCTATTCGCTACCTTTTTAAGCTTAGATTCGAAGAGCGCCAGAAAACAAGGACAACAGAGAGATAGACGATACGATCTCTGTTGTCCTTGTTTTCTGGCGCTCTTCGAATATAAGATGTACCAACTTGCCCAACTCCAGATTCTTCTTTTTAAGCTTATGAGACAGGTTGTGAATATAGGGCACAATGACAAGCCTTATAGTACGTTCTTTTGTTCTGTAGTTAGTAGCTTCTGTTTGCTTGACCTCCTTAGTAAGTAGGCATTTAGAGACTGAAATTAATAACGACCATAACTTGTTTGCTGACACCAAACGAGTTATTTGCGTTTTGAAGCTAATATCGGTCATGTGCACACAGGATTTCTTGAGAGAGTTTTTTAGGCAAAGTTTAGCAGTGCCTCGTTTAACAAGTTTTAAGTGTGCGGAACTATGATCAAGTAGTGGCTTTTTTGCCCTCGGTTCATAAGATCAGAAGATGTGACGACAATCGAAGGTCTAAGAATCGTATTGAATACTCGACCGGAAGTTCGTGGGAAGGTTTTAACGGATTAAGGTATTTCTGGAAGGTAGAAAGAAACGGTTAGCAATGGCGGTTGTCATCTGGCTCGTGTGCAAAGCGTCTATACAGGAGGTGTTGCCTGGATCATGCTAGCTGTGACTCATCATTTCTCGGCGATCGAAACAGGCGCAAAGCAAACGGATGGCTAACACAGCTGACGCTCGCACGGCTGCAAGAAATTTCTGTTTCGTGTTTTTGTGTCATGTCGAGGATTTTTCATTTTGCTGTCAAGTTGAGGAGTAAAGCAAACATGAGTCTTCATTACCTTTTTGCTGTGAAGGTAGGAAGACTGAAACGCAAACGGATTCTTGTTCTAGATTTCATGAACATTCGAAATTAAATGCGGCCACTATTAAAAAACGCTTTTTTTTATTGCTACCGCAGGCATTCCCATGAAAGCTGTGTACCGCGAGAAGGCCAACGGCTTCCAGTGCACTGCCGCCAAGCCGATGGTCCAGACCGGAAGCGCAACCCGCATGGCCAACGGCTTCGGGCGCGGCACCGTCCTAGTCCGCGGCGGCAACCCCGAGAAGAACCAGTCGGCCATGGTCCGCGTCATCCGGATGCTCTTCGTGGTCGTGGTCGAGTTTTTCGTCTGCTGGACGCCGCTGTACGTGGTCAACACCTGGTCCCTGTACGACCCCAAGTCGGTCTACGACACCCTGGGCCCCACGGGCGTCAGCGTCGTCCAGCTGCTGGCGTACGCGTCCTCCTGCTCCAACCCCATCACCTACTGCTTCATGCACCAGAAGTTCAGAGAGGGCTTCTTGACGGCCGCCGGCTGCCGCGAGGGATGCGGCCGTGGGGAAGCGGGTGCCAGCAGAAAGTCTTCGGCCAAGTCCAACTTCGCATCGGGAGTATCGGGGACGACTCTGAACTACATGGGATCCCAGAGAAAAGGTGCGTCTTTCTTCGACAGAACACGTTCGGCTGAGAGCTTCTGCGTTACGCCTTGTCGTCACCCTAGTATGAAGTAGTGTCGAACCTGCTGGCCGCCATGTTCGAGCATGAGCCAGCTTTACTCCGTTTCGCTCCAAGTCCGACCGAATCCGAAACTGCAATTAAATGGAGCCAATCAAGCAGTGAAAAAAATGTGCATCGTCATTGCGCTAGTCAGCCTTTGCTATATCACCGGCTAAAACAAACATGCGCGGTGACGTCTGGTGATTCTACGCATTCTTTTGTGAGTGATTGGTTTTGCCGGGGACAACAAACACCAAAGATGACGTACACTGTGACGATGCACTCTTGACTATACTTGATTGGGCCCATGGGTAATAAAAGCATTGACTGCTGTCGGACGTAGAGTGAAACGCAGTATAGAAACACGGTCATCCGTGGCCCTGAAAGACGTGTAAGAAAAGAGCGCTGATATTCAAGTCAAAACAATACCCCATGCAGTTTCCAACTGGATAGAAATGGAACTCGGTGCCCGTGGCTTTAGCTGTATGCCATTATAGGGTCACGGAAAACTAGAGGTGCGAGAATAGAAAAACCTCCGGAAGAAATCACCAGGTTTCGTTCCTACCCTCTGTATACTACGAATTACTACGCCTAAAGATGGGCACTGGAAAACGCAGCTTTCAACGGCGTGAACGTGTCTCTGATTGCTTTTGTTCATCGCGTCGAAGCACGAGCTAAGGAGTCAGAACAGTGATTCTCGCAAAATTCACGTTCGTGGAGGCGGCTTCTCCGAAGGAGGAAAAGAGCAAAGCGATTTCTTCAGCCGGATGTGTTGTATCTCGGTACGGTAAATAATTGTGCTGTTTTCTTAATTTTATTTTATTGCAGCGCAGAAGGAACCCGATGCTGACAGTACCACCGTTCAGACCCCTTGTAAGGATGCTGGTGAAGAATCAAGCGCATAGCAAGAACACGGCGCAGCGGTTTTCCTTTCGTTTTCTTTTTCGAAAGTGTTTTTCTCTGTCTGCGTGTATCACGTAAACTGACTGTGCGAAGGGTCATCTATGCGTTATGATCCGTGCTTGCCGGAAATTTGGAAAACAATAAATGTAGACGGCGAAGTTCAGCCGGACAAAGCGCTCGAACTAGATGATGAACAGTACATAGCGTCGAGATTGTTGGACTAGCACCTGACAGGAATGGCGCTCAATTATTACGAGACATCAGTACGTTTTTAGGCAATTCGGTCTTACGTAGTGACCCCTTTGCAAATTGTTGACATCAAATGCAGTGCCTGAGCCAAATCGTAAATGCATTTTTGGATTTCTCGATATATGTAGAAAACTCTGTATAATTATCTCCTATCCAGCGAACATAGCCCTTTGTGAAAAAGGACGGTGCATCTCAGGTCCCGAGGCGTGAGAAAAAAGTGTTGCTTAGTCACTATTCTTTCGAGGAGGCAACAGACTCCTCGGTTCCACGACTTAAGAGCGCGATGTCATGAAGAAACTGTGATGTTCATAACGTGTTTTATTGATTGTGCAAGCAATATTTGTTTACCGATTGCAATCCACACATTCATCACCTTAGCCAATCACACGATTTAAAATTGCGGAACACAAATTTTCTGTATAGGCACTGGAAAGAAAAATTAAGATTTAACAATCAAATTAAGCCTATATTGAGCGAACCAAGTTTATCACAAAATCAAGGCCTATTTCCTCTGCGTTGTATGTTTCTCATTTATTCTTATGTTTTCATAAAGTTTATTGGTCGGATGTTCTTTATGGACTCTTTCTAATAAGATGTCTCAGCCCATGGTTTCGTTTTAAATTCTTCGTAAAGTACAAAAGCCTATCTTACTACAAGGAATGAATTTCCACCAAAAACAAACAAAATTATTGGAGTCCCATATATGTTTTAATTCACGTTTGATTACTTTTACTGCAATTGTCAATGACAACGGTCTATCGGCTACCAAGTACAAGTGCAATTGTAGGTGTCAGTTTGTAAAGTCAAGGAAAGGACGTTGGTCAGAGCCGATTGACAGAACTTGAAAAGGAATCTCCTGTGAGCCTCGTACATCCAGCAATGTAACGTTTCGATTCAGCAGTTTGGCTTCTGCAGCCTGAAGAAGCTGAGTGCCTTTGGGACGCGTCGGCTACCACTTTTTGGGCTTCCAGGAGGATCCTCCTCAAGGTCAGATCTGGGCTTGTATGTATAAAATGCTGAAATGTCGTAGCCTCCCGGAACACCTGGTACACGGCTTGCACATCACGTCATTGCACCACGCCTGTGGTCACTCCTACACTTGTTCTTAAAACAATCTCAGTGCTGTAAAGACGGAGTACTGCTGAACACCCGCTTTCAGCAGCAAGGGCAGCAAGGCCACCGCAGTGACGGTTGTTGGGACGTGAATGAAAGCTGATGTATATTCTGACTGGCTGCGATTGATTATATTTTATGTTTTGTTCGTGATTATGTTGTAGAAACAGTCGAACGGGTAATTGTTTGGAGGCGGAGTAATAAGTGGAAGAATAAAGGCGTGTTTTATTCTGGTTGGTCGCAGCGAGCACAAACGGCGGGAGCGTGGCATATATTCCATTTCTTAATACCAATAAAAAATAAAAAAACGTCACCATAATATGTGCACAACGTCAAGTTGACGTTCACTCCCGCTGATGTGTCTTTTTTCTGTGACGTACATGTTGGGATTATGCAGTCTCGGATTGGTGGCACTTATAGTGGAGTCGGCTAGGTCCCTCTATGGGAAGGGTTTCGCTATTAATTATGGCAAACGGCGCAAAGGATGAAACTCTATTAGTCAAACGGGGTTTCCTACAACTGCTCGATAATTAAAAAGGGATTCCAGAGTACCGGATTTGTTTTCTGTGTGCCTTTGCACTGACCGAGATTGACCGCTTGAGAAATTCGTCATTTTTCTTCGGGATATTCAAACGGGAAGTTGTCGGAAGAGTCAGCATTCATTTTAATGTTCACAAGACCAAGATTCTAATAATATAAGAGATCGGTATAGATTATGAACATAAAATATATGGAAGTTATTCTAATTTGATGCCTTAATAATAGAATATATTAAGAAATGAACTAGTGAGTGAGGATATGTAATAAAAATGGTCCGGTAGTGGGGACCCTGGGAGATGCTGTTTCTTCAGTGGAAGTAATGAAGCAAGAATATCATTCCGTTCTTATCTTTTTTGAGTAGAAGGCGTCGTAAACATATCCGTATTACATCAAGGAATGACGACCTTATAGCAGTGACAAGTGAACCATGATCGCCACAAGGTGTGTGAAGGAAGTTAGCGTTTTTATAATTGGTTATCTAAAGAAAACGTTAAGCCAAAAAGAATGACACAGTATTTTTCATAAAAATTAGATAAGGAAGCCTAATATCTTAATATTATTAGTGACACGCTTGCGAAACGAAAGTTAGTTCAAAAAAGTGCAGCGAGCAAAACAACATTGAACAAGTTCTATGATGTCGACGATGATACGATAAGCCGGATTTGATATTGCTGAGTGGCGAATGGATGTTGCATATGATAGTAGCTTAAGAGATGATGAGTTTGAGTCAAATAGGGCGACGAAGGTAGCCAATGGTGCAATTGTGTTGTTTGTAATGTGCTTAACGGGGGTTTGCTCAGTGAAGGTATCGTAATGGGAACACCAACATTTCCCCGAGGAGACAACGCAGTAATATTCAGCTTATCTCGGAATCACCGGCGTTCAAGTGACTAAAATGGAGCTTGAATGCCACGACTGTGCCAATTCCTGGTTTATGAATGCTTTAATTTGATACATACACAAAAGAAAACTCTGAAACAGACAAACATTTTTTTTTGTGTTTCTTTATATTAATGAGCAGCAATAGATATACGGACAATGGATGTAACTATAGATGCGAGTAAAAGGATGTTGCGTTTCAAAGGAGTAGCTTCTATTAAATTCAAGGTATATTTGACTGAATGAAAATTGAGATACGAGAAACGACACGAGATTGAAATATTTAAGATGGTATAAATGTTTAAAAAGTTGTTATTCCCAAAAAAATAGTCTAAATAGCAGAGGACCTGCATTATATTATTTATCGCTGAAGTTACTTTCTCTCCATTCGTTTAGCGGTCTGAACACAGGAGAATGGTGGATACATTAATAATTAGAGGAAAAATATAAACTGCTCAGTTATAACCCTTATGATTTTTAAACATACCTTTGCTTCGCTCTTATATGGCTTATCTTCATTTGATACAGTATACCATTCTGTTAGCAGAAGAAATATACAGCGGCGATTACAAAAACACGCAGCATTAGCGTTCTCAAGGACAAAGCTGTAGATAACCATCTATTTAAACTTTGTTTACTGTTTTGTATGAGTTTAAAATTACGAGACTGCCATATATCAATATTCTTACATTTCAGGTTTGCGGAGAAACAATTCTTTAAGATGAAAAATGCACTTACTTATATAAACACTTTGGATACTGGTGTAGTCAGCGGTTGAGTCTTTCTGTGGAAGAGGTATATGACAGAACCTAGAATGTTTCT
>JAZHYW010013951.1:0-16876 GCA_037355805.1 Ixodes ricinus | reverse complement strand
AAAGCCTATTTTATAAAATCCTCAGGCGACCAACTGCGTCAGCACGCCTTCCGTTTTACTAAATGAGAAAGAAGTTCCCTTTCTAGATGGTTTTGTCAGTCAGGTTGCACTGATACGAATGTTTAAATTATTGTCACCATTTGGCTTATGGGTTGTTTTTAATGTCGTTGCATGCATGATGGGAGTTCACGCACGTGTGCTGTGCTTGCTTGATTAAATCAGTTGAAAGTTGGCGCTAGCCCGTGTTGTATGTGTCTCCTCTTCGTCCGTGTTTTGTTTTTTGTTAACTTTATCTTTTAGATTAAAAGAGAGCCTGACGCTGCTTTGATATCATGTTCTAAACAGATGCTTTTCTCGCTGTATTTTAGCAGATCTCCATACGTCGATGATTTTCGACAGACAGTATCCCGTATCGCACGCAAATACAATTCGTTTTCATAAACCTGATGAGCTTTCTTAGGCCTGCCATGTTCCAAATCAATACAAAATCGAAATCCTATTATTGCTAAACGATTCAAACTGCTGCAGACGACATACTCTAGTAACTTCGTGTACATTCATCATGCGCTGTCAGTCGTGCATGCGGCAGGCATCTCAAGACGTCTTGAAGGACCGGAAGTTGTCGTCGCAAATATTTCAGAAACAGTCGATTCTCGGCAAACGTCTGTCGTGGTAAGTGTAGAGTATCTATGCTTCCTATATCTTTCTATTATGGCAGTTTAAATTCTAAGTTCGGTTTCTGACCGATGGTTCTTTCGGAGCAAAATCCAGTTCCATGTATTCGCCCATAACATTCGTTTACACCTAGGGTGTCTATTGAATACAGTGACTCGCATCTTGTAAACAGTGGTACTCTACGAAGAAATACTTGTCTTTCTACGGCAGGAACGAAGCTTCGTGGCTTTCACTTCTTTGAATCGTCCGCTATAGGAATATTCATTTATTTGATGGGACTCGTATTCTCAGACATACAATGTTCAATTGGAATGCGTTTATAAAAGGCATTCCGATTCATCTATAGCGGATGAGATAGGGAAACGTCCATGCCATCTTTGTATGACACATCCGCATTACCAAAGCTCATCATGTCGAAGAAAAGTCAAGAAATTTAAGTTTTTTTGTATAAACTATAATGCACGATACGATTGTGCTAAAGGGGGGGGGGGTACAACGATATTAAGATTAAAAGAATTTGCATCTCGTCATTTTTATGTTGTTTATCGTGTCCCGGAGGATAGAGAAAACATCTCCTTCATTCAAAAATGTCGCGATTCCGCTGCGTAATCATAAAGCCAAAGTCGAGCTTTTCCCCCACCTGCAGCCGCGAGTGGCAGCCGAAGGAACTACGGCGAAAAGATAACGTGACCTCGCTCGGCTCTAAGCTGCAGCATAACGCCCGCTAGTGTCAGCAGAGAGAGGGAGAGGAAGCGTCCTCCGAGAGAGCTACACGGGAAGCTACACGGCACCTCGAATTACGTCACTAGGAGGGGACCAGGTGTGGCCTGAAGACTGGGAGCGAGGTTGGGATGGTGCCAGAAATGCCAGTATTTATCTTTCTTTACACAACAACTAGGTCAGCCGCAGCCGAAATCTGTCTTCTGTTCTCTACTTTGGAAGGGTCAGAGGGCAACTTCCACAACCTCTGGACCGAAGTCCGGAAGTCACTCCACCCCCCCCCCCCTTGCCTTTAAATTTCAACGACAATCTGAAACGCAACGGCAGCCGTAAACAAAGTGGAAGCACAAAGATTTGCTTCTGCGAGTTTAAAGGGGGGGGGGGGGAGGTGCACGATTTCCGGACTTCTCCAGTCAAATATGTGTGGAAGTCGCCCTCTTACCCTTCCAAAGTAAAGAACAGGAAACAGATTTCGCTGCCAGCGTGCTCCTAGTCTTTGTGCAGAACAAATAGATGAATATTGTGGATCTCTAGCACCCCTCGGCTCACTCCGAGCCTTCAGGGTCACACCTGGTTCCCCTCCTAGTGACGTAACTCGGTGTGCCGTGTAGCTTGCCGTGTGCTCTCTCGGAGGACGAGGACGCTTCCTCTACCTCTCTCTGCTATACAATGGGGAATGGTAGACCATTTCCGCAGCCCGCATAAGCATCCGCATAGCGCTCCGTAATCCGCTACAAGACCTTGAGCTATGCAGACAAGGCTGGCGGCGCGCATGCGCAGCTGCGGCGTTTTCTTCGGGGATACCGTAGCGGAGGAGAAAACGATCTACTACAACTCCCTATTAGCGGGCGTTATGCTGCAGCTTAGAGCCGAGCGAGGTCACGTAAGCTTCTCACCGCAAGTTCCTTCGGCTGCCACTCGCGGCTGCAGGTGGGGAGAAAGCTCGACTTTGGCTTTGCGATTATGCAGCAGAATCGCGAATTTTTTTCACAAGGGATATGTTTTCTTTATCCTCCGGGGAACGATAAACAACGTAAAAATGACGAGATGCACATTAATTTTTTATCTTAAAATCGTGGAATTTCCTTTTTATCATAAACAATACAGTTTAAATATTCATTTTTTTCTCTAGAATTGTGTGTGATTGGGATGACTTGCCTCAAAGTGTGACAAGTCTTGTCACAGATAATTCTTTCGCTAGAGCTTTAGAAGATACTGTATATAAATAAATGTTCATAAAATAATCATTGTTTTGTATAATTAATTATGCCATATTTCATATTGCCTACTTTTACAATGTCTGTCTTGCCACTGTGCATGCAGTCATGCCTTGGCCCACAAGAGTTGCCGGCAGAATTCCTAAAATAAATAAATAATAAATATGTAGATAAATAAATAGATAAGTGTCAGTGTTGTCACTCCGAGCAAACCCCGCCTTTTTCTTGTCCGTCTTTTGCCACCTTGCCCCTTTTTGCTCACGGGCCCTGTTATAAATGAGCGTGAAATAAATCAGTTGTCCTCCCTCCAGCGGCAATTTGTACCCTTGGGAGTGCTTCCGCACCTCGGGAATATAGTGTCCACGAGCAGCTAGATCATAACGAAAAGCATCGGTAGGTGTATCCTTGTGTTACGTTAGCCACATGTCCGCAATCAACATAGTTTAACTTTTAAAAGTATTTTAAGCAGCGCATATCGAAAGCGAAACTTACTCGCGGAGCAAAAAAGCACCAGAATCGCAGCGGACGCGAGCGGACGACGCATCTCAGTGCCGACAGCAGCGCCACCGCCGCATCCTACATCCCATTTTAGCCGCCGTAAGAGAAGAGGGAACTGGACTGATGACGGGGCTCATAGCAAACCGTTACCAGTGTTCCACGTACCACTGCCGGAGCCTTTGAAGCATATGCATTTAAGCGCCCGCCCTGCCGGTCACTGTATCACCCGGACGCGGGCTTAGACGCATGCTTTAAAGGATCCGGTTATACGCAGAACTCGGTAACGGTTTGCTGAAGTCTCTATTGTTGGGCCTAAAGCCCTATCGATAAAGGCGTTTTCTACAAGTACCGCCAACTCTTGATGTGGAAACGCGCAAGACACGTGCCACGAGCGGGTGCTCCGCCGCCATTCGCCTCCAAGGGCCGCTCATTTCCCAGTGCTGCGCCGCCATTTTTTTCCAAGGGCCGCTGGAGACACGGGCCTCGTGTACTGGCGACATTTGACGCTACTTGCAAGTCAAACGCAAACACATCGATCGTCTTCAAATAAAGCTGGTCGTATCATGAGATGAGAAAACATTATGTGTTGTTTCGTCCGTCCATGTTTCATTCTTTCTAGTATTTTAACTTTATCGCCAACGCGCTCAACAAAAGTATAAGAGCACCGTTCGACGCATTTGAAACACAAATTCGCTTAATTTTTTTCTTCTGCACACTGTTGTGCTGCTGAATTTGACTTTTCTCAATTCCGTTACACACGTTGCAGAAAAAGGAGGAGGAGGGGGTCGCCTCCCATCCCCCTTTTTTCTCCCGCCATCTTTCGACGCATTCAGAACTGATGCATCCTACCGCTTCTTCAGACGACCGCCATTGTAGCCGAGAGACAGATTGAACTCGTACAGCACGTGGGAGCCGTGGGCTATTTACAATCTGTCACGCAAGGAAGTTAAAACAGGACTAAGCTGAGCTAGTTGGTTCATACTGTAGGTAAGGCCACGGTGTTTCTCCCACCATGGGTAAGGCCAGCTGAGCTAGAATAAACATACGCACAAAGGAAAGACCATACACACCACTGGACTAACAACTGACTTTTCTTATGTTCCTCCTCTTCTACACTCTAACATAAGAGGGTATCTATCACCTTACACCCTTTTGTCCCATATAATACACCCCAAAACTTGAAATTGACGTACAGTGCCCTATAGTCGAACAGACGGCTCAAATTTCACGAGGGGCTTGATAACGGTGCGATATAACTTTTTAAATAGCTAAACGGCGTATCAAAGGCCACATAAAGAAAACACCGAGTTTTTACAGTTAGGGCCAAGAAAACCCCGATAATTTTTTTTTGTAGTCAGTAACACGTGCATTAGCTATTTTAATAAGTTGTACCACACGGCTGGCAAGCCCCTCGTAAAATATTGGGCCGTCTGTTCGACTATAGGCGCTGTACGTCAATTTGAAGCTTTGGGGTGTATTATATGGGACAAAGGGCGCAAAACATACCCATTTTCTGAGAGTGTACAACAAACCTTAGATGAGGGAATATCTCTTTCTTCTTCTTATTCTTTCTCGCGCTGCACGAGAAAGAAAAAATGTTCCTTCGGTGTTAAATATTCGGTGAAGAAGGATGATGGACAGGAAGTTCCCGAGAAAAGAGAACAGTGTTTTTCGACTCCGGTAAATAAACTAAAACATCGCAGAAAACTCAAAACATCGTGAAAATGTTACGCTATCAGTTGGTGTACAACGCGAAAGTTTAAGAACATTACGTTACCTGAAAAAAAAAAAGATAAAGGAGAAAAGACGAAGTTTTCGTATGAGACGACGTCCACCTAAGCCTAATATCGTCAAAACAAGAACTGACGTTCTGGACGCTTGTGGGATTCATATCGGTGAAAAAAATTTTCTATGAAAGAAACAAGGTATTGTTTTCTTTTCTTGCTGACAAATGTTTTCTCAAAAATATATAATACAGACGCCCACAATGTCATTTTTTTTTATTAATATTAGGCTTAGGTGGACGTCGGCTCATCGAGCAATTTTGTTTTTATCACCTATCTTTTTATGCAGATGATGCCATGTTCTCAAATGTTCGCGTTCTATCCCAAACGCTAGCGTTGCATTTTCACGGAGTTGGAGCTTTCTGCATTGCATAGTTCATTTTGCCCGGGGCGAAAAACACGGTTATCTTCTCGAGAACTTGCTCTATATCAACTGTGTTGTAACCGTGTTGTAACTGAGTTCGTCGCTAGAGGCGCGGTTCAGCGGCGACGGAAGTCAGATGATTGCTGGTATATATCGTCGATGACACTGCGTCGCCAGTGCTTCTTGGCTGCTATTTGTGGCAGTGGGAGTTAGCTTTTGCATTAATGCACTTATTCTGGGATGGATTGGTCGCTCCACACTCGCTGTGACATATCTGCCAATCATTTCATTTATTTGACGTTTACAGCGCCATTTGGGGACTTCACATAAGGGGGAAAACTATCAAGGTATATAAACTCAGCACTAGGAAAATAATAGAAAAATGAAGGTTAGGTTGTTTAGGTACTAATTTTGAGAGCAACAAGTGCGACTCGGAATTTGATGGGCTCCTGTGTGATTACAATGTCGTCGGAAGTGAGTTCCACTGAAACATTGGCAACTCTAATGGAGAACATTTGAAGAGGTTAATCCCAGGAGTGGAGAGGGTGAAGTTTCTGTATGTCGTCTGTACGTGAATGAGGTACGTCTGGCGGCTCTACAATATGTATCTTTCTTTGAAGGTGAATAATAGTACTATGAATATATGGCAACCAATCGTGCTATTTTACGTCGGTGTGCAAGAAGAAAAATTTCTGTTATTTTACTGATGCGAAACTTGTACGGGTATAATTTGCGGAGGATGGAGCGAGTGGCTCGATTTCGGACAGCTTCTTGTTTATCAATTAGGTACGACGGATGAGCACTCCAGATGACAGATGCTTACTGAAGCTTCGGTCGAATGAGAGTCGAGTATGCGATCAATTTTAGCTTTTCCTGATGCCAGATATAGATGTCGCCGCAAAGCCTAAGGTGCGTGCTTTTCACATGCACACTTTGCTGAAATGAAGTATACCTAAATACAGTTACTCGTTACCTCATCAAAAAGCAACGAAAATACGTCTTAAAAAGTAAGTAGGTCGTTACTTCGATAGCGAAAAAGGTAACCAAGTACATATAACGCGCTACTTCAAACGCGTTACGTAGAAGTTTGCATAAAGGTTTCGTCATAAAGCTGATGAAAAATGTTTTTTTTACAAGGGCGACTTAGAAAGACGATTTATAAAGACATGAGTGGCATGACGACGCACTTTTGGGAGCTGGATGATTGGCTCCATTTGATTAGTAGCTTTGCTGCATTCGCTGCATTCCAGATTTGGTGTGAAACGGAGTATAGAGATATTTTTTCCAGACGACTTCGCGTCGCCAGGATTTAAGGGTATAGGAGGATGTGGACCATTGCACCGTGCATAAAGGGGCCGCGCTTACCCGATGCGATGGACCGATGTTCCATACGGATGCCGGCGTACAGGGTGCGAGTGATGAGGGCGTAGACGAAGACCATGATGAGCAGCGGCAGCACGAGACAGCACGGAGTCCAGGTAGAGGTTGAAGCCCTTCTCCGCCACGTCGCTGGGCCACAACTCGCGGCACTTGTGCCGGCCTGAAGGGAAGGGAAAAACGAGAGACCCTGTGCTAGAGCCCTTTTAGAGCGCCCGGATATCCTCTGGTTTTTCAAACGTGTGTCTTCCTTGAAAAGCCACATCTCCTTAAATATATATATAGCGGCTTGCAATATAAGATCTCCATAGAGGCTCCACCCACAAAGCAAAGCTCCGTCCACAAAAAAAAAAAAGGCCGCGGTGCAAGCGGGTTTTTTCTGGCACACTGCTGGTCAGTGGCGGTTGCCAAACATTATTATTTCATAACTCCATTGAATATGCAATTTACCTTTCAAGCAACTGTATGTGGTTGTGAGACCGGATGTTTCCTGGTTTTCTCAATTTGCGACGACAGCAAAACGTTGAGGGTTTTATTAAGTAGACTCATATTTCAATTTAATTGATGCCGAATATACAAACTTTTTTTGGCTCATTACCATGTTAGTACAACTATCTTCGGTAATACAAGAAGCGCTAAATCGAATCACGGCCCGGACAACTAACAAGAAATTAAATTAGACTGTATAAAACCAAACGCCACGTTGTTTAGATCTCGTAATAAAATGGTAGATGTTCTTCCTTGTCTTGTTTTAAACGAGCAAATTGAGTTTGCTATATCAGATGAAATTGTTCGGTATGTGTTTCTCACATGATATGAGCTAGAGTGCTCATAACGACTATCTACAAACATTGCTATTAAAACTTTGGCCTACTAACAAAAATAAAATAATATTTTCTATTCAAATTGAAATAACAATTTATATTTCATATAATTTGTTCACATCTTAATTACTATAAACTTGTATGGGGCACCACAACCAAAACAAACGCTTACTAAATTGCATCTCTTATAAAAGATGGAGTTCTGCGCCATTGCTTGTGTGCCATTTCTTTTATCCCACCGAGTCAATATTTAGATCACCTAAATACCGTCCAGTAACCGGATATTTTCTACGCTTTTCTTGACGTACCGATGGTGTCTTTAGCACCCACATTGATCATTTCATCGAGGTGAGCTAACCTAAAACATCGCACTATTTCGCATAGCCTAAGACGCAATGAGCCGTGAATGATTCACCCATCCCGTGCTAACTACCTGATCAAACGCTTAATTGCGTCCGTCCTCTATGCTAAATAGTTCATGTAAAGAAGATAATCAGCATATATGCACTATCACGTAAAGGCTGATTGAATGTTATACTTTCAATGCGACGCTTGTTTAGTGATATTATCATGCTGTGCAGTAAAATTTGGTTCTTTTATGGCGTTAATATTTTGCTGTTATATACATGTGTTTTTTATATTATAGTTCCCTGCTCTTTTTACATTTTCTTATATAAAAAATGCGCTTTTATTAATTTGTTTGTATCATACACATGTATAGTTGCTTCGTGTTTTTTTGTTTTTTCTCACGTATTTTAATTTTGCTGTTGCGATCTACTGGGAGTGGGAGGGGCTGGAAAATTCGTCAAGTTTCTTTTTAGCAGTTTTTGGTACCAGTCCTCTTGCAAAACTATGTGACAGCAAATAAACTTGATTTGATTGATTGATGATATTGAATTCATTTTATTTACTTCCATATTACGAGGTTTGCTTGAAAAGTTTTCAGAATCGCCAAATAGGGGTCTTCTTTTTCCAAAGTATTTTTATGTCACTGTGTTGGCAACCCTTTCGTTTGAAATGGCAAGAAATGTCAGATTGAAATCTAAAAAAAGTACGGCTTTTTTACAAGCATTCTAGTCGAGCAATCATGAACATTTTCAATGATGAAAAATGCGAAAATACGAACGGTCAATTTATTTTTTCATATGGAGGAAAAAGCTGCGACGGAAATCAAGTCCAGGTTGAACTCCGTTCTTAGAGACACATCGCCTTCAATTTCCACCTCGAGTTCTTCGGTTTCTGAATTCAAGCGTGGTCATACGGACACAGTGATGACCCAGGTTCAGGGCGTACAAAACAGCTACCACCAGAAATTGTGGATCAAATCCATGACCTGGTTTTGGAAGACCGACGCATTAAAGTGTGTGAAATTTAGGAAGCAGTGGGCCTCTCTTCTCAACGAGTGGTCAATATTTTACAAAATAAATTGGGATTATAGAAACTTTCTGCAAGATGGGCGCTGCATTTCCTCAATCCCTAGCAAAAACGCGTTTCGAGCCCGAGCGGCAGCCGACAGTTTGCGTGTGTTTCAGGCAAATCCAACGAATTTCAAGCGACAATATGTAACTATGGACGATACCTGGGTCCACCCTTACACACCAGAAACAAAAAGTCAGACGAAGCAATAGACTGGGCCCGGTGAATCAGCTCCAAGCAATGCAAACACCATTCAGTTGGCTGCCAAGGTATTGGGGACGGCAAATTAATTTTGCTAATTCAACATCTCGAAAAAAGAAACAATGTTACTGGTCAATACTGCACAACAATCCTAAACAAGCTCAAATAAATAATTGAAGAAAAACACCCGGGAATGGTCAACACACAGCTGTTGTCTCACCACGACAATGCACCAGCCAGATTCAAGTGCAGTCGCTCATCAAAACGGACAGGACTGAAGTTCAAAATCCTTCCGTATCCACCGCATTCACCTGATTTGGCTCCTTCGGATTTTTCACCTATTCTCGAAGCTCAAAGCCTTACTGGCTCGAAAGAGATTTCTGTCGAATGAAGAGGTGGTGGACGCTGTGAGCTGTTATTTTCGGGATCTTGAAGAAAGTCACTTCCGGAGGAAATCGAAAAGCTGGAGTAGCGTTGGACCAAATGTGTCAAGCTTCGAGAGATTATGTCGAAAAATGAAGTATAACTGGAATCCGATTTCCTACATTGTTTGCTCTTTCATCCGGAAACGTTTCAAGGAACCCTCGTAAAAATGGGCGATAGAGGCAGGGAAAACTGTGCAGACACTTGGGCACTTGGGCACGGAGTCCCTGCAGATCCAGTGTTGCAACAGACTACTAGGGAAGCCTTAGTGGACCTACACCTAACTTCAATCCCCAAAGTTCCTTTGCGTAAAAAACTGATTTTGATTGAAGCAATGCTTTAGAACTTACGCGAGCTGACTGAAGTCGAACAAATTAAGCCAGAGACTCTGGCAGTCTTTGGCCTCGCTACGATTCTTTTTATCCATTTTATCCTACGTGTCATGAGCGATTTTCTCATGCTCGCACATCAGGAAAGATCTTTCATTAACACTACTGACTCAGACATTCCAATAGTTATGGCAGAATATTTTCTTAGTACCCCAGTTTCAAAAATTACCACCTCGGTTGGGCGACCGAGTCGCGCTGACCAAATCGCCGGAAAAATGTTTTCATTGTGATAGCATGTGTTGTAATTAACTATACTAAAAGTAGTCAAATGGTTGATTGGAAAGATTATTTTAAAAAAGTGATAAGTTGTCATAAAATTATGGAAAGTTATTTTCTTAAGCCAGAATTTACTGCACTACAAATACTCTTTAAGCATATCCCCACCCCGGTATTAGAGCGCTATCATTCTAGATAAAAACTGGTAGCATAATACGAGATTTCTTACAGATGATTCTAACCAGAGACGACGGACGATAAGGGAACAAGAAACAAACACCCAGGTCTCAGCCTTTATTAACCTTGTTATTTACGGTATTTTTATTCGGAAACCATATTCATTAAAGGGAAGCTGAAACACTTCTTGAAAAAACGAGTTAGAGGTGAATTCTGGTGTATTTTTATCCCGTGAATCTGAATATCACATTCGTTTTCCCTGAAGATGCAACTAAAAGCGAGAAAACGCGAAAATCTCCGACCTGTTGTCACGTCATTAAAGGACCTTTCGGCCGCCAAGCGCGTGTCGCTCGTGTGGGCAGCGCGTGCAATGGCAAGCTTGCCAGTTGTATATTTTTCCGCAATGACGTGCAGTCGTGACGTCTCTTTCTGACCTTCTTGAAAACAGCAAGAGTGCGCGTGCGCATAGCTTTGGCAGGCGCTGAAGATGCGCGGAGCAGAGATTCCGAAAACTCCTTTTGTGACGTCACGCCCCGAAGGAGGAGCTTGGCGGTACTTTCAAAATTAATTTCTGAAGGCTCCGTTGCGCCAAATTGAAAAATAATCTCGATATTCCTGATCCTGGAGGTAAATTGAAGGCCATTGAAGTGTTTTTTCTAAAAAAAAAAAAAGAACCACTTCAGTTTCCCTTTAAGGATGAAGAAGAAAACAGCATCCTCCGAGGCCTTCTCTTTCCTATTCTTTTCAGGCCGAGCTTAAAAGTCGACTCCGAAGTTGCTCCTTTAGCCCTTACTACATCTAGTGTGATTATTTCGTCCAGTTTCTCATTTTGATGCCAGATACGAAAACATAAATAGGAAGCCACGACAGTGGAACCTGCGTTGATGTTTTAGGAGACACTAACAATGCCAACCTTCGCGGCATTCCCGACAAGAGTAACGCCGCCACCCGATCTTCTTTATTGTGGGGCCACCGTCAATTTTTTGTGCAGCAGCTGCAACCTGATCCCGGACTAAGCACGCTCCCATTCTGCTGGCCAAACGCACGAACTTCCAATACGCCTTCCCTGCCCTTCAATGTTCCTGTTCTTGAAAACTACTTTGTTGCCCTAGCTGCTTCGTGCGCATGGTATGACGCTCTCCGGATGGTTATGTCTCATAATAAATACATACCCACCAAACGAAAATGGAAGGTCGCGCTGGCAAGTAAGTCGGTATACCGAGGTTTCTCTTAACAGAAAATGCATTCTTCGCCGCCTTACTGGTTTCCTGTGACAAGCAAAACTGCAACTGGAAAACGTACGCTGCCCGTCCTTCTACCATTTGACATTTACCCCGAACGAACCGCGACCTTTAACTTTGGACTCCGAATATGCGAATCCTAAACAAAGTTTTGAAGAAAAATACTCCACCGGTGCCAACGCGGCGGGAATGTCATGCATTCGCAGACAAAGAATGTACTTTGTGCGCGCAACCCGATTGTTTTGTGGCGTGCACCACGCTGCATGTTGCCTATTATATATGCATCGTTTTTTGTTTTCGTTTTTGTTTAATGTTATTTGCCCTAAGGCTCCCGAGTCTCCTACAGGGCAGGCCTATTGCTGTCCTGTTAAGACTGGTTCATACATTTCCGTTTGCGTGTGCTCCAGTGGGTTGTGCCCGCTTGCAACAAAGAACCGCTTGACCACTAGAGAACACATCTATCAGCTATATAGCCCTGGAATGAAATCGTGTCACTCCTCTTGTGTTTTATGTTTTGCTACCGTTGCTGCCAAAAGGATGGCATGGTCCTGTCAGGTAGTTCTGCCTTTAGCCATGCCACCTGAACTTTCTGTACAGTGCTGTCTCAAGTAAAGGTATAAAAAACAAAATGAACACACGAACAGGTTAATTTTTTCTTACACTGTTTTTCATACGTTTGCTTGTCTCTGGTGTGTAGATCTCAACGGCTCTTTTTTATATATATAATTTGAGTTCGAAACGTCGTTCGAGCAGATTAATTCGTTGTCTCACTGTAAATGGTTAACAATATTATAATAACGCTAGTTGTAAACATGTGTGCATTTTTTAAGGGTACAGTTTTGATTTGTGTGTAAAATAAAATTCATATTTTCAATAATTAAGATGGCTGCCATGTCAAAATTCATGACACCCCCCCCCCCCTTGATATTTTTTGGATTTACGCCACTGCTTGTAGGTGTCACCATTCTGGATACTGACGGTTATTTCTACTTACTGGTTCCCTCGAGCTCCTACTTCTGCGGTGTAAAACTAACAAGGTAAACCGAATGCTTGTTGCACATGAAATACCAACATGGCCGCGAATGACGTTGCGGGAAAGCTATCTATAGGCCACGGTGTAAGATACACTCTTTAGGTGAGGACACGGCAGGGCTGAACGCGCGGCGTGAGGAATCAGATAGTGTTCGTTCGACAGGCATCCGTAGGGCCGTATTATTCCGCGGCCAACGTGCCCGCGGCTGACAGTGTCGCCGGCAGACTGAGCGGCGAAACTGTGTGAGAGCCAAAAATTATCTCGTTGCCATGACAGCTCGGTACACCTTGGTCTTTCTGCACGAGCAACAACCTCGCTGGAGCTCTCCGCGTGTGGAGCATGAGGCGGCACGAGCCGTCTTTGCCGTGCCCACGGGTCGACGAGTCATCTGCCGGCGCCGCTTGAAACCCTATACTCTGTTTCCAGCTAGTGTTGTACCGCAGGAAAGGCTACACAGCGCGTTTGGCTCTAAAGCACATCTCGGCGGCACATGCTCTCGTGCACCAAGGGCAGCTGCCGACGCTATGAGCTCGCGCTCCTAGCCTTCGCTGCGGTGCAAGATAGGGTGAAACGAAGTATAGTGAGAGAAAGAGAGAGTGAAAAGCGAACTTTATCTGAACTGCGCGAGGGGCGCGCTGTCCTCACCTGAAGAGTATTATCTTACACCGTGGTATAGGCCAAATGGCGACATGATCCTCGAATATTACGACTAGGTGAGATTGTCAAGCATTGACGCCAGAGAGCGGCAACGCCGAAATCTCTAATACCATTAAGGTGCAACCCCACCGTGCATGACGTTTTGGTGCTTTTTTGACGGCTTATAACTTTATTTCTATGTATTTTACAATTATAAAGTTAATGTCAAATTAAAGAGCTGTCTTTCAACAATATTTTAATGTCTCGATATAACAATTGTTTTTAGTTGTTAGTTAATTATTCAGCTTTTAATAGACCACAGTCTATAAAATTGAAAAAAATATTTCTCGAGTTAGAACGTCCCATCGTCCACGATATTTTACGTGAGCGTTCGGTTGGATGTAATAAATTAAGAAAGTAAGCAACGAACTCTACAGATACTGTATATTTTAAAATAAAAAATAAAGTTTAAAATTGCATTATTTTATGGCGCTATAAAAACGGAATCACGTCAACTAATCAAAATAACGAGACATTAAATTATAAAGCATCCTTCGATATTACATTTTCCAGAACTTCCGTATTGATACATTACACGTTAAGAATGTTATAAGACCTCAAACTTTTCCCATTCAGTTACGGCAAATTGTAGTTTCTTAATATAAAGTACAGATGGCGACACGTGTTCAAGAACAGCTTGATGTGCATTTTCCGTCGTGTGCCGCTTGGAACGCCACGTGAAAGACAGAAAAAGCGCCAGATGTCAGGGTGTCAGATGCCTGGATGCCGGCAGTGAGCGAGCCAGAGATGTCAGAACAACAAGCGCGAGGCTGCGGGTGCACCACAGCTACTTTTGCGCGCGTTCTACTGTGCGTCGGTACACATGCCCGACGCGATCCAAATGAAATGGGCGCCATGAAATGCAGTCTGCCATTTCAGATTCCACCCCGTATGCGAAAACATATTAATGTTTTTTATTACTTGCAAAAATCATTTTCGCAATCAAACTATGCTTGTCAGAATGGTTCAATTATATTTTGTTTCAAAAACCACCTCAGTGGCTCTTAAGTGGCAGTGATATTAAAACAAAACACAACACAATAAATCGTCACTGTCTCTGAGCCAACGCGCTGGCCCATGAATCTATATTTGTCGGGTTTAAATATCGGCCGAGGTGCCCGCAATCCGACGGAGGCCAATCTGAGATTTCGGTTGCACGTCAAAAGATGTCCACCTAGTCAAAATAAACCTGCATTTTCTTTTGTTGTGGCGTGTTAAGTGATTTTTGTTGGTTTGGCTTGTGAAACCCTAAGATCTGAATATTTGCTTTGCTTTACCTTAGTCCGGAGCGTAGCCAACGCTACGGACTGATGAAGCCACTGAAGCAGCGCCAAGAGCTCGAGGTCAAGCTGTCTGTGCCTCTGCGGTCGGGCCACGGTGTCGGGCTAAACTAGAGCCACTAAATAAGCTACACTTCATACACATCTCGGTGCTTAAAATGATGGTTGTCAGTTATCTGAAGCTTTACCTGAAATCACAGGAAACGCTTTTCCGTCCTCCACAAATGTTCAAACAGTCGCGACAAAGCAAAGCAATATTACGTGAGCTTCCTGACACCGAAACTAATGCTGAGGAAGTCGCACTTTTCAATCATGGCGATCGGCAGCTGCGTTTGATTTGTTACTAACCACTAACCCACAAAAGATCGGGGAAAAAGTGCCGATACTCTAAGGGCCGGTTGCACCAACGTGGCTTACCTTAACCGAAAGCGGCGCTTTCCTAAGTCGGCTTAGCGCCCTAAACCGAGTTCGGATAAGCACGGGTTTAAATTCCGGTTGCACCAACGTTAACCCGGCTTTACAGACGCGCCCCTAGCTAAACGCTGGATTAGCGTAGGGAATGTAGGGACAAACAGAGCGAACTAGGGAACGCTCAGAGGGATGAATACGATTGGCGGAAAAAAATCACGTAATGTAAAACAAAAAAAAAAAACAGAAAAAAACTGCCGTAGTAGTATTTGGCGTCTGCTTTTCGCTGTATTTCTTCGGTCAGTAACGAAATAATGGTCTCCAAACTCAATCATTTTTTCGCTTAATTTTCAGAAACAGGAGTCAAAGCTTTAAATAAACACGAATGCTCTTTACATCTATGATTGTGTGTTTAATATCGGTTGATAACAGAATATTTTGACAGTGACAGTAGTTTTCGTGCTCACATTTTGAGATAACGGAGCCATCAGGGGCCCCAAATCTCACCGAACGCGAGAAAGACTCTCTACTCGCTAAATCGCTGATGACAAAACATCATCGAGAATAAGTAGGCAGGTAAGATGACTACTGAAATCAAGTCATGCCTGAGACCGATGAAGTTCAAAACAGTGACGAACTCGCCACGGCAGCTGCGAAAAGGCCCGGAAATCGTCGAATAGAAGTCGTCGAGACCTTGCATCGACCGTATCGTTGCTATCAGCAAGGTGACAGAACTGCACTGTACCGTCGTTGAACTGATTGTGTCAAACCCTTTGGTAATGGAACTACGTATATTTTGCTTTAGTGACAAGGAAAGAAGGTATAACTATCAATACATCAAAGCGATACTACTGGTAGATCCCTTGATGATCATACAAACTGTAAATTATTGAACACGCAAAGGTCGCCCAGAACCATTTCTTTTATTCTTGCTGATAGAGAACCAGAAGCTTGTTCGCGAGTGATAATAGGCAGATCTCGAATTCATACAAACAGACGGCGGCAGACTTCAAAGTACGAAAACTCCCACTAGTACATCACATCGTGCCGACGAGAACGGTCGTCTCTTCGCATCACCTGTCCCAGCCTGCCCCAATACAGCGCTGGACGAATCTCGCATTGTAGTCGTTACGATTTGTCGTCGCCACGAATGAAAGATATAAAGCAAAACATTTCTAAAAGCACGATCACCAGAAAAGTTCCTGTTATAGAACGCAGTTTTCTGAAGTGAAGATTCTACTCGCGAGAAAAGGAAAATTCACTGAAGGTTGTCTCAAAACTAAAGAAATTGAATTTTTGCAGTTTTATTATTTAGATGCACCGCAATCTGATGCAAACGGCAGGAGTGTCGACAATCAGGTGATGGCCGAGATCATGTACGGCTACTATTTCAACGCACCGATCGGATTAAAGGATATGCTTTGCAAGCAGAAATTAACAAGGTGTTAAATAGCAATACGTTACAGTTTTGCGAAAATCAGTAATTACATACGTACGAACAAGCTCGTTGACAGAAAAACCAACGGGAAGACAGACGTGAGCCCCACGGCTCCGTCCGTATCTCGGTTAGGGCTAACACGCACTGAGAGTGGAGAGCAAACTTGAAAACAGGGGTCGATATACCCTTCACGAGACAATATTTTGCATCCTTGTCACAATCGAAGGCCACTCTGTCGAGACTCTCACGCTGTTGTGGCCTAAAACACTTTGTACAACCACTTTCGTCCACCGCGTCGACCGCCACAAACCAGCCGCCATGTTTATAATCCAGGATTAAGAAACAAGCAAAAGCAAAGCGCCCAATGTTGGGCGCTCAAGATAAGCGTAGTTTAGTGCTAGGTTTAGCGATAAGCGATTTTGGTGCAACCGAACGAAACCGAAACTTAGCTTAGGTTCCCGGCTAAGCTCCGCTTTTCGCTGAGCGGCGTTGGTGCAAC